>JAQZBX010057890.1:0-17860 GCA_029593785.1 Cabassous unicinctus
GGATGCGAACCTGGGCCTCCCATATGGTAAACGGGGGCTCTATCCACTGAGCCACACCCGCTTCCCATATTTCTTTTTTCTTTTCAGTTCTTTTTTTCTCTGCTGAGCTCCACTTTCTTATTTTCTGTTTCTATCATCTCAATTTATAGTCATTCTCAGTGATCTAAAGAATTAAACAATGGCATGTAATTATATTTAAAGCATACACAATTTGAATATATTTAATATGAAAGATGTAAATCAAAGTAAATTGAAAAGGCTAAAATTTTCTAAAAAGTTATTTTTTCAAAAATATTCAACATTATCCTGTGAAATTAAAAGGCAAAATGCCAATATGATGAATGAATATTAAAATTTTAAATAAAATTATTTAAGTAAAGCAAAACATTTTTATTTAATTTTTAAAGTTCTAATGAAATCTTATTAAATGTTTTTATAAAAGTAAAAGTGTCCTGGTTGCCAATATACAGAATTGGTATCACCTTTGACTTGTTATGTCTAGACCTAAGTAGATACAATTTTAAGAGTAATATGAATTAATATGGCCAAATGTTTCTCAGCTGCACTGATACTATACTAATTCTTGAGTACATCTGGAAGCACTAATTCGAATGCAAGGAGAAGCAAGAAAATGGCCCCTTGGCACTACTGGAAAATATACTCTTTTGCATGCATGCCATCTGAAAGGAAGAACTTTTCAAGTGAATTAATTTGTTTCTTCTCTCATTTAAGCATAGCATCACCCAACTCCTCCCCAAACTCTCCTGTCAGGGGCAGCCCAGCCTGCAAGCCTTGGTGGGTCTGGGCTGCAGTCATCTCTTGTTTCTGGGTCCTAGGGCAGGACATGTGGAGAAACGTTTCCCTGGGGCCCGAACTACATTAGCTGCTGGAGTGGATGTTTAGGGTAATGTGTCACACTCTGTCTGTCCTGAACACTGGATCTGGAGCGACAGAAGTATCTTTTTTTGTTTTTTGTTTTAATTTAATTTTGTGTGTGTGTTGTGATATGCAGGGCTGCCTAAAGTAAGGGGCCCAGTACAGGGCCCCTCTTGCCCGGGTCTATGGACAGTACTGCTCACGCCTTATGTTTGTCCAGGGGACAGGTTCAGCTTCTTCTTGCTGAGGTGGAGTAGAGAGTCGCTGTCAGAATTGGGGCACAGTGCTGTGAGGCACGGGCAGGAATCAGGGGATGGAGTCAAGCCATGCAGGTCAGAAGCTCAGGAAGAGGAGAGGGGAAGGGAGGTCGTCCCTTAGCATCTCAGCTTCTAATCCACAAGCCTAGGAAAGACTAGGTTGGCGGCTGTTCCCGTGTGTGCCCTGGGGAGGGGGCGGACAGGATAGTCTCCTTGGCCTGGCCAAGCAAGGAGAGATATCCCCCCATTTCCCAGGGTTGCGTAATGCTGAGTAGGTGAGAATGTGGTTGGGGAAGCTGGGGGAGCCAGGCTGCCTAAGAGTGGCTGGTGGGGGCTGGGATGTCTTCAAAAGACAGGAAAGCACTGAACAGGTAAGGATGAAAAGATGAGCAATATGGGAAGTAAACTGAGAGAATGAGGATTCCCCGGCCTGAATCACACTGCCCAGGCTGGAGCACTTCCTTCAAGTACCACACTAGGCTGGCCCCTCCAGAGAGCTGTTAGGTCACCTGTGTCATTTGCTGTGGTCCCAGTCCAGGCCTGGAATGGCTGGAGCCCAGGCAGACCTGCCGCACCTGGTGCAGAGGGTGCAGTCAGTATGCATATAGGCTCTGGTAACAGGCATTGTTACCCTGGGGTTCAAGGGCAGCCTCAATTACCCTGAAGGACTAAGGTAAGGGCTGGAGGGAAGGACAAGGGAGAACCAAAATCTCAAGTCCATGGGGAGTTTCAGCCTGTGGTGTTCAAAGCAGAACAAAATAAAACTCTGGTGATTAAAATTGTGAAAGGAAGTTGGAGTAGAGCTAGTGGTAAAGCTGGCTTCCCTCCTTCCTTCCTTTCTTCCTTCTGCAAATATTCACCGTCTCCCATGCACTACGCCCTGTGCTAGGCTCTCACATACAAGTAGGAATGGGCTATGGTCACAGCGCCTCCCACACTGGGTAATTAAAATCCACTATGAAAGGTAGACAGAAGAGCAGATCATCACAGAACACAGAGGCTGGGGCAGCCATGAAGAAATGCACAGCTTGCCCAGGTCAGGAAGGGTCCTCAACAAGTCTCAGAAGATGGTAAGAGCCTGGGGAAGAGCATCCAGGTGAGGGCACAGCATAAGCAAAAGCAGACAGGCCAGTGACAGCACTGGGGTGTTCTGGAATTTATAATCAAAGAGTGTTCCAGGGGTATAAAGTTTGACTTTAAGAAGGAGGTTGGTGAGAGTTGAGGATGGAGAAGCAGGCCAGAGCCAGCCACACCTCAGGGGCCTGGTTTGCTAGGCTGAGGAGATTCCTGCTGACCTCACCATGGAAGGGTTTTAAGCTGAAGAGTGGCCGGGAAGGCTCAGAATTTAGAAAGACCATTCCTTATGTCTTGTTAGGGATCAGATTTGAAAATGAATTTTGGGGGAGTGAATTTGAAGAGATCAAGACCAGCAAGAGGAAACCACTTAGATGGCTGTTCCAGAATTCAGGCAAAAGGGGTCAAGAACTGGAACTGGGGCTGTGCTCAGGAGGGAGAGGACTGGAGAAGTATTTTGGAGGTAGACTCCACAGGATTTGGTGACTGAGTGTTGGGTGAGGGAGAGGATGAGTTGAGAATCCTTCCAGGTGAAGTACAAGATGGTGCTGCCGCCACATGGGGCATGTGGGATGAGGTGCTGGGAGAGAATACAAGGAGTGGAGATTGGGAGCTCGGCTGAGAGACCCGCGAGGCACAACAGGTGGGCAGTTCTGTAGGAAAGGAAAGGACGCCAGCTCCCAGCAAGGACCCCCTTCTCCACTGTCTTCCGTCAGTCACTGAATGCAAGTTGCCTCACCTGAGGGAGGCTGCTGTGGGCTGAGGGTGGTGCCTAGAGCTGGTCTGGAAACCTGGTCTCTGGGGCCAGTACTTGTACCTCTCCTCCTTTCTCTGTAAAATGGGCATAGCAATGCCTTCCATCTAGCTTGAGGGTTAAAGGAAATACTGTATCTCACTGGTGCTAAGATGCACATTTCCCACCTTTTAACATTTATGAATTCCAGGTGCATCTTGCAACCTGTGGCCTATTATTCTTTAATTGGCAGCATTTTTTTTTTCTTTCTTAATGGTACATAAAATAATGATTCATCTTAAAAGTGGTGGTGTCTTAGAGTAGATGAACCACTCTACCTGATGTGAGTGTATTTTGACAAGCTCAACGGAATAGACTAATATAAGGTCTTTGACAGCCTACCTCCCACTGAAGATGAGACTCTGTCAACAGCAAACAAATTAAAATGTATTAAGGCACAATTCTGAAAGCAACTGGAGGAAACCCTAAGTGCAATCTGGAACACTTTAGAATTCTCCACTCAGCCTCCATTCATGGTCAGGGATTTGATAAATCTCTAAAAGCAGAAAGCTCTCCAATGGTTTTCAACCTTCGGTGTGAATTAAGATCATTGGACATAGAAGCATAGACACATGTACAATGTGTACACCTGAGTATGGCTGAATTAAGATTTTCTACGATAACGTTTACTATTATTCAACTTTAATAGTCACTGACTTGAGAACACAACTAGCATTAATATGTAGTGTCACTGTTACCACCTGTTTACTGAGGAAGACTCAAGTTTTTAATGTAACTATAACCAAACTAGATTGGACCTAGGGGCTAATTTTATTAAAGTCATTACAAATTGTAGCTCTGTGGACATAGATGCCTAATTTTTTTAGAGGCCCCAGGTTCGCTTCCCGGGGCCTCCTTGTGAGGACAGGCCGGCCCGCGCTGTGCGGTGGGCTGATGCAGCAAGACCTCACAGCAGGAAGTGGGTGTGGCTCAATCGATGGAGCCCCCATTTACCATGTGGGAGGCCCCGGGTTCACTTCCTTGTGAGGGCAGGCTGGCCCGCGTGGCGGGTTAGGCTGATGCAGCAGGACCTCACAGCAAGGGGGAGATAAGCAGACACAGAAGAAACACACAGCGAATGGACACAGCAAACACAAGCAGCAAGGGGGGGATAAATAAATAAAGAAATCTTAAAAAAAAATAAATAAATAAAATAAAATAAAATAAAATATGGCTTGAAAACCGGAGCTTGATTTCTAACAATATGCAAAAGTGATTCTAAAGAAACATTTAAAGTTTCTCAGTGGTAGACCTCATAGGAATAAATCAATAAATCATATGAACTGCTAATGTAGCCCTGAAGCTACAGAAGAACGATTAGATACAAGAGAACAAGCTTTGGTCCATGCTGGTCGGTTCGAATTGTGCAAGATGATCTGGTCGTTTAGTTTTGACTTTTGTGCTGCAAAATAATACAATGAAATTAAATCCCAGGATTTTCTTTCAGAAGATGTTGGACAAGTGCGTTTGGGTCTCTTTGGGATAGGTTCTGGTCCTAGCCCTGGACCTGGTCAAGTTTCAAGTGTTTGTTTCCTGCCGGGATTTTGGCCTGGGGGCAATTTCAGTTCCCTTTGGGCCTGGTTTGCCACTGGAAGGGAGCCTGTTACTGTACTTTTCTCAGCAGCAGTGTCAGATGATGGGAAGGGTTTGCTAGAATCCCTTTGGCCCAGCTTGTCATATTTGACTTAGGAGAGTGGCCTCTGGATGCTTTTAACCCTAATCCCTGTCTGCTCCTCGCTGCACCCCAGCTGCAGGTTGGCTTTTACTCTGTGTTGGTGGCTTGGATTAGAACAGCCCTGGGCTTGCCCCCATCCTCAGCAGGAGCGAGTGCTGGCTTTACCACTGTGGGGGATGCTCTAGTTAGGCTAATGGAATAAATGCTTAGTAAATCACTTCTGAAATGTTTTAGTAACAGAGCGCTTCACCCCCAAATAGCCTACACACCGTAAATTTGGTGATTTTAAACAATGTTTTATGCTTTTGCAGGGGGGTGCATCAAACAGTCTGCCTAAACGTGCAGATGCTGTAGAGAGAATGCCGTTTAATGGGAAAAGCTAGAAGCCAGGATTCTCAAGTCCTCATTCTTCCCCAGCCCAGAAAATGGGCCTTTGGCCACACCTGTGAGCCAAGCCTCCGATTTCCCTGCCTTGCAAGAGCCCAGGGGAACCCGGGCTGTCTGTGGCTGATTCATCTGCATCACCACCCCCACAGCACCCAGTTTAGTGTCTCGCCTGCCACTAGTGCTCCATGCCTGACCCCAGTAAGAGCTTTATTAAGGCGTTGCACCCAGTAGGAGCAAACTTGAGTGTAACATAGTCAGAGCGGAGAGCTCTTAGGAGGGAATAAAAGGGTGGGTCTCAACCCTGACTAAGCATTTGTATTATCTGAAGGGCTTTTAAAAAAGCAGATGCCCAGGCCCTGCTCCAGACCCACTGACCCTGGCCCTAGGAGAGGCCCTGGTCATGCAGTGAGGAGGTGGCCGCAGAGAAGTCTGATGGTGGTTCAGACCTGAGAGCTCCTGGCTCAGGTCTGGCGAGGCAAATCAAGAAAGACCTTGTACTATTAGGAATAACTCCTCCTATCCTGAATTGCTGAAGGATTTGGATAAGGGAGGGACCAAGCCCTGAGAAAACTTCTGCAGAAGTTCCAGAAAGCATTATAGCCTGGGCTTTTGAGTTGGCTGGCTTGTCACAGAGGCCAGCTTCATGGAGAAGGAACGTGGTTCCACTCAGAAAGCAATCAAGCTCTCTGTTGAAAGGGGGGAAGAGAAAGGGAATGAGAGAAAGAGATTGTCCTTCCTCCCCCAACCACCTAGTGAATATGGAGATTGACAATGAAATCTGTGGCAGGAGGCAAGGTTGTGTTGATGCCTGGATATTGGAGATTAGAGATTAGGGCAAATTATCATAGGAAGGCCAACCAGAAATCAGATGCGATTATTTCAAAAGGCTTTTCTATTTGTTCCTTTAGGACAGGAACCTTTTAAATACTCTGCTCAGCTAATTGGTCAACTCTTTCTTTGAGCACTCACTGTGTGTTCCCAACCCTGCTGCCTAAATCCTTTCTAGAATGAGTTTGGATATGTGGAAACAAAGGAAAAGAAAATATAAGTCTAAGACCCAATGATTAGAATAGTAACCCCTTTATACCTCTTTCTTTTTAGATACTGTTCTGAGTACTAATTCATTTAATCCTTACAGAATCACAGAAGTTGGAAAATTATTATGATCCCTATTACATGGAAGCACAGAGAGGGCAAGTAACTTGTCCAGGACCACACAGTTAGATTCAAACCCATTCTGGCTCCATGATTCTATGCCCTTAACCACTACACCTAAGGCCCCTTAAGACGTTGAGAGCCTAGTGAGGGATAGTTGCACAATTAGAGATGAATCCTCCCTTCTTGGCTGGTGTTCCTTCTCAGTGAACCTACCCACTCACACAGCACACTGTTGATTTTATTTACTGGCATTTGCTCTTTACTTGTCAGCCTCAGTGGACCACGACTCCTGCAGGACAGGAGTGGCTCTTACAACACAGACCCTGGCAATTAAAGAACCTCAAAGAACTTTCACTTATTGAGAGCTTATGCTAAGCAGTTGCATGCTTATCTCATTGATCCCATCACAACGCTCCTGTTTTACAGAGAAGGCAATGATCTTTAGAGGGTCAAGGAACTTGCCCGTGGTCACAAAGCCATCCATTGTGTTTGCCTCCATGCTCTTGAGTGACCCACTGTCTAACTCAGTAAATGTTTGCTGAATTGAGCTCAAGGCCAGGGGAAATTGGAGGAGGGCCCTCATTCCAAGCTTCAAGGGGGAAGTTCTCCATCCACGTGTAGATCTTTGAGAAAGTGGATCATAGGAGGGTTTTGATCTGGGCATCCTGCATGGTTCATCAACCAACGAGCCTCTGTGTGAGGAAGCTCATGGGCTGAAGGGCACAGTACAAATACATGGTTTTATTATTCCATGATTTGCAGGACACTGGCACTGCCCTTCTGCCCAGTTCAACCATTCCCCTCTCCTCTCCCTCAGTTTTACTTCCTGCTGCACCTCTGTGAGAAGTGGGCACAGGAGACATAGACATAGTCTGATTAGAATGGGACTCCAGGGACTCAGTTCTCTTCCCCCCCTTGATTTTCTCACCTGCATTATTTTCAGATGCAGGAGGACCTGAGGGAGGTGAGGGAGTGAGTGTGCAAAAAGGGACTGTCACGGAGAGGGAGGGAGGGCCTGGAAGGCGCTACCATCTCAGGAGCCTGTGAAGGTGGGCTGGGGACTTGCCACTCAGAACTTCTGTGAGGCTTGCTCAGAAGTTGAGTCCCAAGGACATTTTTGCCTAGAGTCACTGCAGATGTCCCTCACTGAGGCTGACAGAATGTCCTCAAGTAGTTTCCAAGAGCTCTCTGCAGGTCTACCTACGTAGAAAGAGCAGGACAGACCATGGGTTGCAGGGCTGAGCCTGGGCTGGGGAGCAGGTGAACCTTGGTTTTGAGTCCTGGCTTTACCCTTCACTAGAGGTGGGAGCTTGAGCAAGATGCTTAGCTTGTCTCAGCCTCAGTTTTTTCATCAGTAGGATGGGGAAGATGACCATCTTACTGATGCAGTGTTGTCCTAAAGATGCAATGGACATAAAGTAAGGAGCACACTGCCTGGCACATGGTGGGCATTCACAAAGAGCAACAATGGAATGATCCAAGACGGCTTCTTACAGTCACTGGACATCTTAAAGAAGATGAAATCTCAATTGGATTGTGCTTTCTGGATCTCTGCTGCTGGCCCAGAATCATGGCTGCTTATTTCTCTTAAAAGCAGTGTATCTCACACAGAAATGAGAAGTGGGAGTATGAATGGAGGTGGTAGGTGGCATTTGATGTTTGCTGATCCCATCCACACAAATTGAGAAAACAGCACAGGGAACAGGAGAGCTATTTGTGGAAATGGAAAAGAGCAGGGTGCAAATTAAACATATCACCTCCCATCCTGTCTCTCCCCTGAGGCCAGACCTTTGGGGTCACCAGTGTCAGCACCCCTGGCCCTCTGCAGTCAAGCCCCATGGTTCTGGAAGGGTGGTCCCTGGACCAGCAGCATCAGCTTCACCTGGGAACTTTTTAGAAATGCAAATTCTTAGACCCCGACCCCAGACCTCCTGAATCAGAGTCTCTGGAGGTGGGCCCAGCAACCTGTGCCTTAACAAGCCTTCTACAGGGTGATTCTGAGGCAGGGCCGAGTTTGAGAGCCACCTCTTCCCGCCACACTACCGCTTCTGCTTTCTTTCCCCCCACTGCTTGACACAAACTCTCTGCTCCTGCCAGACTGGTCTCCCCACCATCTAGTGAACACTCCAGGGCCATTTCTTCCCTCATTCCCTCGCTGTGCCACTTTCTGCACCTGGAATGTTCTTCCCCTCCCCTCTACACCCACTGGACTCCTTCCCAGCCTCCAAAGCTGTCCTCAGCCACGCCAGCCCAGAGTGGTTGCTCCCTCTTTGATTATCAGTAACCCTGACCATCTGAGCTGCTCACTGCCGCTTTTATTGCCAATTAACCTCTCTGGAGGTTGCCCTTGTCCTTCAAGCCAGTGTTGTAAGTGCCTGGCTGGCAAAGAGTAAGCATTCTAGTGTTCTTTGTTTCCCCTTCAACGTTCAGTGTGTATTCTACTATTATGAGCACCAGTGAAGGGCATGTGGTAGACACTCGAAATACACCTAGTTGATCAATTGACATTTCTAGGATTGGATGCTACAGAAAAAGAACCATTGAAAATTGTGAGGGGAATATTGTTCTTGTCATCTTTGATGGTACATCACGATCAACACTGACCATCCCAAGAAATTGTTATCCCATGTACCCCTGACTTTCCATGTCATTAGCAGAAACTCAACAGGTGTTGCTGGAGAACTCATTAGATAATTATCACCCTCCTTGGCTTCCTGTTTGTGTGCAGCCTGGAGAACACCAAGCCACCCATCCTGCCAGCCCTTCCCTCTGCTACTTTGCTAGCTGCCAGGGGCCTGCCAGGATTGGGGCTCCAGCATGGAGGTAGGGGAACATTCTCTTCGCACCAGGCTCTGCTGAGCTGAGGATGTTCTCCAGGCTGCTGAAGCTTTGTGTTGTTCTAGGTAGAAAGAAGTATATACTTTTAGGGCTGGGAATCATCCAGTCTGATTTCAGTGAGGAGGCTGAGGCCCAAAGAGGGAAAAGGACTTGCTCAGTACACAGCTAATTAAGAGCAGAGCTGGAGGGGACGCTGGCTCCCCTGATTCCTAGCTGTACCTGGGATTGGCCTAGGTAGAGCTAGTGTGGAGTCTTCACATACCCTGCCCCTTCCTACTGCCAGGCCAGTCTTCCCCAAACCTTACTGTATCCTGCCCATGTGTGTCCAGATTCTAGCGCCTGGTAATCCTCATCTGCCCTGGTGGCCTGTGGGGAGGTGCCTGTGGGTACTCTCATTGAAGGGAGGGGCCTTGGTCTAGGTGCATTCGGAGGAACTGAGACCCCACCTGGGCCTGAAACCCTACAGGTCTTTACACAGGCACCCTAAATCCTCTCAGGAATAAGACGGGAGATGTATATCCTTTATATATATATATAAAGAAGTTGGTGTCGAGCCAGGACAATTGAGAAACTTGTGCTGACTTGCTGTCCTGTAGCAGGAATTGTAATACAGTGTCATTCATAACTCTTTTTGATGCTAATGATCATCTAGAATGTGACCTTGAGAAGCATTTTGAGTAAGGGCTCTGGGGAAAAAAGCACCGTGATTGATTGATGATGTCTGCCAAGAACAGTAAAAAGGAGAATTTGCAGCTCTCCAAAGATGAAATCACTACATATTCTATTAGTAAAAGTTTCTCTTAAAAGTAATTTCATAGTTAGGTTTGACTGTACCAGAAAACCCTTAATAACAGTGAATTTTTTTCATATCCATTTGTGCTCCTTGAATTTTGATCTACTTGAATTTAATATTTTGAAATATTAATAACATATTTAAAATTATGGTAGCTATTATAGATATGTTCATACCACCATACAAATCCTCTCCCTCCATATGTGCATACTTATTTCTGTATAGGGGGTTCCAGTATAAGAGAATTTCCTAGATCTGTTTGCAGTTATCGCTTCTTAAAGTGGGAAAAAGAATGAACTGGAAGTTATGAAGCCTGGGTTTTAGTCCCAGCCTCAAGCCTAATGAACTGTGTGACTTTGGCTGAATCTCTCCACCTATCTCAGGAAAGATTCTGCCTCTGTAAAATGGGCTTAAATACACTTGTTTTACTTATCGTACAGTGACATTTTCAGGATCAGCAGGATGGGGGTGGGGTATCTGTGAGTGCTTGTGAAAAATGGAAAGCATTATGCAAATGCAAAAAATTATTATTTCCCACTGAGAGAGAAGCCACAGATCTCGCATCGGAAATTCTATCCTGGGGAGCAGAATGACTGAAACATGAAACAAGCCTAAAGAGTAAAATGCTGACCAGTATTTCTGGAGCCCCTGTGTGTGCCAAGCCCTGTGCCAGTGATGGACAGGAGGCAGTGGAGTGTAACCACAAATTCTGTGACTGCTGGGCTTCCCTCCTATCAGCTAGGTGATCTTGAACAAATGACTTAGCCTCTCTGTGACTCACCGTCCTCTTCTGTAAAATGGGGTCATATTGGTACCTACCTGGTATGCTTGTTGTGAAGGTAAGTGGAAAATACTTATAATATTGCCTGACACATAGTAAGTGTTATAAAATGACAGTAATAGTACCTACCTCGTAGGTTATAATAATTAAATGTGCTACTGATTTGTAAAGCACCCAGTCCAGGTACTGAGCTCAATAAATTGTGTCATTGTGGTAATGAAGTGGTAGGCATAGAAGCAGAATTGTGAATAGCATTGTTCTCTGCTCTCAAGTAACTTAGAGTCTAGTTGTGGGAAGACTCATGCATGTGAAACAAGCTATACTAGCAAAAGTAACAGGATACCAGGTGAATATTTTAATATTGAGTGGACCTATTAAAGTTATTAGTGGCAGGTTAACAAGTATCTTAAAGAGAGCTTTTAGCTTGGTTACAGAAAAAACAAACAGCAAGAACTGGAAGAAAATGGCTATTGCAAATTGCATTTCTGAGGTTTTCTTGGCTCCATGAGCCACCCAGGAATGAGCCTTGTTTGGAATGGAGTTAATAAGCTTTTTTTTAAAACAAATGTTTCACCTTTTTAAAAAAATACTTTCAAACTTACAGAACAGTTATAAAAACAATAGAAACTCCATACAAAGAACTCCAGCACATCCCTACCTTCTCAGATCCCCAAATCCACCAGTTTTAACATTTTGCCACATTTGCCATAGCTATCTATCATCTATCTCCTTCCTTCCTTCCTCCCTCCCTTTCCTTCTTTTCTTTCTCTCTCTTTCTTTCTCTCTTTCTTTCTCCTTCCTTCCTTCCTTTCTTTCTTTTTCTCCCTTCCTTCCTTCTTTCTTTTTTCTTTCTCTTCTTTCTTTCTTTTTCTTTCTTTCTTTCTTTCTTTCTTTCTTTCTTTCTTTCTTTCTTTCTTTCTTTCTTTCTTTCTTTCTTTCTTTCTTTCTTTCTTTCTTTCTTTCTTTCTTTCTTTCTTTTTCTCTTTCTCTCTCTCTCCCCCTCCCTCCCTCCCTCCCTTCCTTCCTTCCTTTCTTTTTCTCCCTTCCTTCCTTTCTTCTTTCTCTTTTTTTCTTTCTTTCTCCCTTCCTTCCTTCCATCCTTCCATCATATATTTATCTATCTCAATTTATCAATCCAGATTCTAAACACAAGTGTAGGTTGTATACATGATTCTCCTTGCACACTTAATACCACCATGTACATTTCCTAAGAACAGGATATTCACTTACATAACCACCTTAAGTACAGTTAGCAAGTTCAAGAAATTTAACATTGATACAAAGCTTACAGTCTATATTCTAATTTTTTTGTCTCTTTGGTTCTCTCTCTCTCTCTTTTTTAATTTTGGGGACATATATACCACATAAACTTTACCAACTCACCCACTCCCAAGATACCATTCAGTGGGATTAATCACATTCACAATATTGTGGTACATTCACAAACTTCCATTACTTTCCATCTCCCCAGACAGAAACCCTATACTCATTTGCATTAACTTCCCATTTCCCCCTGCCTCCCCATACCCTGTTCTCTACTTCCTGTCTCTATGTACTTACACATTCTCTGATATTTTATTTGTAGTTACCATGGGGCTTAAATTTAACATTTTAAATTTAAAATGGTATATTTGTACAATAATCTCATTTGCTTTGATACCAATTTTACTTTGATACTCTACACAAACTTTCCCTATACTCCTCTGTATCCTCTCCTATATGTAGTTCTTGTAACAAATTATATGTTTATACATTATGAGTTAAAACAACTGATTTATCATTACATTTTATCCATTTCTCTTCTAGATCTTGTAGGAAGCCAAAAGTGGGGTTGCAACCCAAAAATACAGTAGTACTGGAAACCTTTATTACTTCATGAAGCTTTGGTCTCTTGTCTAGTGTCCTTTCCTTTCAACCTGCAAAACTTCTCTTAGCATCTCTTTTAGGCCTGGTCAAATGGTAACAAACTCCTTCAGCTTTTGTTTATCTAGGAATGTTTTAATCTTGCCTTTGTTTTTGAAAGACATTTTTGCTGGATACAGAATTCATGGCAATTTTTTGCTGTCAACACTTTAAATGTGTCTTCCCACTGCCTTCTTGCCTCCATAGTTTCCAGGGAGAAATCAGCATCCAATCCTATTAAGACTCCCCTGTACATGACACTTTGCTTCTCTCTTGTGGCTTCCAAAATTTTCTCTTTATCTTCAGAATTCAGCAGTTTCAGTATAATATGCTATGGCATGGGGCTATTTGTAGTTCATTGACTGTTTTGGATGTGTCTATTCTTGTCTTTCATTAAGTTTGGGAAGTTGTCAGATAGTATTGCTTCGAATATTCTCCCTGCCCATGTCTTTCTTTCTTTTCCTTCTGGGACTCCCACAATGTGTATATTGGTACTCATGATGGTGTACCCACAGGTTTCTTAGGATCTGTTCACTTTTCTTCATTCTTTCTTCTTATTGCTTCTCAGACTGAATGATTTCCATTATCTTATCCTCAAGTTCTCTGATTCTTTCTTCTGTCAATTCCAATCAGTTGTGGAATCCCTGTAGGGAATTTTTAATTTCTGTTGCTATGGTCTCCAGCTCTGTTTGGTTCCTTTTCAAATTTTCATCTCTCTATTGATATTCTCTTTGTGTTCATCTATAATTTTCCTGATTTCCTTTAGTTCTTTGTCACTGTTTTCCTTTAGCACTTTGAGCATATTTTGGAC
Organism: Cabassous unicinctus; assembly: GCA_029593785.1. Lineage (NCBI taxonomy): Eukaryota > Metazoa > Chordata > Mammalia > Cingulata > Chlamyphoridae > Cabassous > Cabassous unicinctus. Next base: position 13,346 of record JAQZBX010057890.1, read on the forward strand.
CATGTTTTAGAAAGTCTTTGTCCAGTATGTTGCAGGTCTGATCCTCCTCATTGATGGTTTCTAATATTTTAATATTCTTTTTTGCCTGGACCACCACTTCCTGTTTCTTTTTATTTTTTGTGAACTTTTTTTGAAAGCTGGATATTTTGATATTTTAATGTGTTATTGCTGGAATTTAAACTCTGAGGCATCTCTTCTCCAGCTAGTATTTTGACAGAGCTTTCCTTGATTGGTAGGAGCTAACAAATAGGAAGAGGAGGAGAAGGAGGAGGAGGATGAGAAAAAGAAAATACCTTTCTTAGCCTTTGCAAGTTCTCTCTTTCAGGGCTTATCCATACAATAAGTTTAGAGAACAGCTCCAGGCCAAAGCATAGGGGCCCCCCCTGATCCTTTCTGCACATGTATCTTGTCTTGGACATGTGCATGTTGCCCTAGGATTTCCCCTGTTTACCCAATGTTCCCCCTTTCCAGGAAAAGTTTCCTTAGGGGCCTGGCCACTGCACTGTGTGTCCTATAGCCAGCAACCTCTTGCACCAGACAACACAACTTGACTGCTCTCCCACAGCATTCTGTAGGAGAGTTTTGTGAGCTACCTTCTATGAGCAGGGCAAGTTCTGAGATGGTGAGTGCTTCAGACCACCATCAGACAGATTGGGCCAGACATACAGCCTGGAGGGTTCAGGAGGGTTACTTGGCTCTTTCTGGAGTATGGACCAAGAAATCACACTGGGAGTGCAGGCTGGCTTTGTGCCAGTGAGTGATGGGGGAGGGGCCAGCCAGGTTGCCAAAAGACCCTACTGCTTTTTTTTTTTTTTTTAATAATTTATTTTATTTACTTTATTTTTCTTTATTTATCCCCCGCCCCCCATCTTCCAGATGGATCTCTTGTCTGTCTGCTCATTGTTTGCTCGCCTTCTCTGGGAGGCACCAGGAGCCAAACCTGGGACCTCCTGCATGAGAGGCGAGTGCCCAACAGCCTGAGCCACATCTGCTCTGAAGCGTCTGCTGGCTTGTGGTAGAAGGCAGCATCTAAGCTCATTGAGGCAGTCGGCAGCGTCTGTTCGTCTTCTTTTAGGAGGCACCGGGATCCGAACTTGGGACCTCCCATGTGGTAGGCGGGTACCCAAGGGGTTGAGCCACATCCATTTTCCCCTACTGCTTTTAAAGTAGCCTTTTTATTGAGTCAGTGCTCACCCTGTTACTGCAGTTCTTTAACTGTTTTATGGGGTTTTGAGAAAGATGTTTCTGCCAGTTCTTGCTAGTTGCTCACAGCCTTTGTGGGGGACAGAGTCCTGAAGCATCTCACCCTGCCATCTTGAACCAAGTTAGTAAGCTTTTGGCATCTAGTTCCAGGCTACAAAACTTCAGGGAATTTTGTATTTTCTCAGACAGTGTGCTAATCACCAGCCAAGAAACCATTACACCTTCCTGAGGCACTTATTAAATACAAGTCAGAAGCATAGCTGTGCTGCAAGGGCCTGGGGTAGGCTCCATATACTTCTCCATGCTGGGACCAGCAAGGAGAGCCACAGTCATTTTTAAAAGTAGGGCCTAAAGGTGACTCCCTGACTGCATTAGCGGAAAGGGCATGGCACGGTAGACGGCTGGGGCTCGTATTCTGTGACTGGCATAAAGTAGGCACTAATGTACAGGGCTGTTCCTGTGGAGAGAAGAGACTGGGGAGGGGTGGGGGGCGTATTTTGTGTTTTTCCTTCCCTCTAAACCCTGTGCCCAGCCCCCTGCTGAGCCCCATGTGGGACATGAGCACTTAGAGCTGGAGGGAATCTTAGGAGCCCAGGCCTCCCCTTTTACAGAAGAGGAAACAGAGGTGCAGGGAGGCACGCAAAGGCCACCCAGAGACTTGGGGGCCAAGCCAGGCTGCACTGGGGCCCCATCCTGGGAGACCACAGAATGCAGTGAGGGTTCAGGAAGAGCAGAGGCAGAGCAGGGTCCAAATCCTCCTCTGTAAAATGGAAATAACCCTACAGGATGTTGGAGAGCAATCACTGAGATAATAGAAAGTGCCCAACCCAGCCCATGGAGCTCCTGCTCTAGAATTCCTGCATCAGTATAAATACAGCTGAGATAAGCCAAGTGTTCGTGAAATCTAAACCTCTAAGAGCATGTTCAGTCATCTGGAAACTGAGTATAGTCTGTTAGTCTAGTTATGTGTTATAATAACTAACCCTTTTCAGGAAACAGAGCCCTCAGCGTGAACAGGATCACCAGAGAAGGCCACTCAGAGGGTGGTTTTGAGAAAAGATGGGATTTGAGTATGTGGATTTCAAGTTGGAGTGCCACACGGGGTAACCACCCCCTGGCCGTCATGAGCCAGTGGTGGCTGGGACTTGAGTGTGACTTTGGTGGCAGGTCAAGAACAGTCTTGAAGCCAGAGCTGGAGACTGCGAATGGCAGACTTGATGGACTTGATCAAATTCAGCCTGCCAAGAGTGAGGAGGAGCCATTTTCCTGGAGAAGCACAGGCCTGAGCCATCCGAGTGGTCCTGTACCCTGGCCATGTGGCCAAGGGGTGTGGGAGACTCCACACCCTGCTCCCTGTGAGGAAGGTGCTCGCGTCCCTGCCTGCAGCGCCAGGTCAGAGCCTTGCCTCTGTCCACTTCTCTGGGTTCATTCCTGGCACCATTGTTGGGGTCTGGGTTCACTGCTTCTTCAGTGGGATTTTAAGAATCCTTCATGCTGAAAATTGGGAAGAAAAATAAAACTCATGGACAAAATATGTAGTTGTATGCAGAAAAGAAGGGATGGATAATCCCGCTTCACCACTGGTTTGGAAGGAAATGAGGAGCTGGAAGGATCAGAAGAGGGCGGGGAGGCTTTTGTAGCACCTTAGCCACCCGCTGCAGTTGTCCTGATGGGACATGGTCGTAGGAGGAGAAAAGACCCAAGAAGGGGTCTTGGGCTGCCACCCCACATCCTGGCTGGGAGGCTGGGGCAATGGGACTTCTCCAAAAACAAACCAACAAGGGAGGGATGGTTTGGGTGTTCTCTGAATTCCTTTCGGCTCTGAAGCTCCATGTTCCTGGTTTGAAATGGCTCCAGTGGCAGTATTTCGGAGCGGAGATCAGAGGTTCATGTTCCCACCCTGTTTCATATAATCAAGCATCTTCCCCATTAGAGAATTACCCTGTGGTATAATTTGGCTCCCAAGTCAGAACCTCATTACCATTTAAAAAGGCACTAATCTCATAAGAAGATTATGCTGGAAATTTGATTCAGCAGTTTCCCCCTTCTTCTTTGGTCTTTCTTTGGTGGTTCAGGGTCAAAAATACAAGAATGTGTGTTTTTTAATTTTTATTTTATTTTATTTTTTAAGTGTTTAGCAAGAAATGTATTTGGTAAAGTACTGGTTTTGGAGTCAAAAGAAAGTAGTGTGTTCTTTGAGCTGTGGTGGGAGTAGGCACCCACCTACTGTCTGTCTGTCTGTCCCAGCTCCTTACAGTGCCTCCCCAGGCTGCCCCAGCCCATGCCATTCTCTCCTTGACTGTATCCTCAACTGTCCTTCTCTTGCTTCTTCATTTGTTGTCTCCTTTCAGCTCTCTAACTTTTTCTTTTTGGGTTTCCTCCATTCGACCACATATAAAGGCCCTGCCTTCAGGAAGTACCCACAAAACACTTCCTAACCAATCACTTAAGGGGTGAGATGGTGTAACTAAAAGTCCCTCAGGCAATTTTAAATAACCAGATGTTTTCAGAGAGTATCCTATTTTGCCCTGCAGGAAGAGTGTTTTAATGTTAGAACATCCCAGCAAATCTACTGCTTTCTACATCTTATTTGTAAGAAAGAAACAGAGGATGTGGTTTAAGAAATGCCCTAGAGCCAGAGTAGAAAATCATTACTACTAGCAGCTACTACTTATTTGAACTAGTATAGGTTCTGGTTCTGGCTCTGCCCTTTCCAATTAGGAGGCTCTATTAGTTTCCTAGGGCTGCGGTAACACGTTACCACAAACTTGGTGATTTACAATAACACACATTTATCCTCTCGCAGGTCTGGAGACCAGAAGTCCTAAAGCAAGGTTGGCTCCTTCTGGAGGCTCTGAGGGCCACTCCGTGCCTCTCTCCCACTTCTGGTGGAGGCATCAGTCCTAGGTGCTCCTTGGCTTATGGACATATCACCCAGTCTCTGCCAATGTCTTCACCTTGTCTTCTCCAGTGTGCCTCTGTGTCCTTTTCTGTCTCTTATCAGGGCACTCTCATTGGATTTTTTTTTAAAGATTTATTTATTTATTTATTTATCCCCCCCTTGCTGCTTGTGTTTGCTGTGTCCATTTGCTGTGTGTTTTTTCTGTGTCTGCTTATCTCCCGCTGTGAGGTCTTGCCGCATCAGCGCGGGCCAGCCTGCCCTCACAAGGAGGCCCCATATGGTAATCGGGAGCTCTATCCATTGAGCCACACCCGCTTCCCTCTCATTGGATTTAGGGCCCACCCTAATCCAGGATGATCTCATCTTTTTTTTTTTTTGCAATTTGCTGATAGATTTTTTTTTTTTTAAAG
>JAQZBX010057891.1:0-17863 GCA_029593785.1 Cabassous unicinctus
CCCCCCCCCGCCCCCCCAGCCCCAGGACAGCAAGCCGGAAGGCTGGCTCCTCCCAGACTTCTCCTGTGCCTGGCTGCCCTCATTCTGTCTGCTGGCAGCCTGGCAGAGCTCAGATTTAATCCCTGCTCATGCTGACTGTGCCACTGGCTTCCGTAGCACTGGAGCGTCTCTCTGTTGAGCTGCCATTTTCCTCTATCATTTCATGCTCATTTGGGGACTTTATAGGCTCTCTGCCCTTCTGGTGGGCTTCCATCTCACATACTAGGCCACTTGCACCCCGAGGGCTCAGATCATGCCCATTTCCTCCGGCAGCTCACAGAACCTGTCGCCTCACACAGGTCAGAGCTACCAACCTGTCTACTTAAAGAGCAGGCTAGAGTAGACAAGTGCCATCTCATCAGACATTAACTTTTCAAGATTAGAGACATCTCAAAAGGCTCTAAGAGGCCTCTGGTGCTCTCTTATCATAGAGCCGCAAATGTAGGGAAGACAGTCTGTCCAAAGACCACTGAGCAAAGACCTATGAGCTGAGGGCTGAGGCTGTGGCTCTGCTCCTCCCACTCTAGGAAATCTTCCTGGGGAGACGGAGGACAACTGGGGTCGCCTCTGCAGATGTTACAGACCCACCTTATCTGCTTCCCCCACCCCCCATGAGGATGGGCCCCAAATCTCCATACCAAGAATGTCATCACACCAGGAATGTCGCTCACCCCTACCCCGTTGGAGAGCTCATGGAAGAGCTTCTCCTTTTCCTTCACCAACCCTAAGAACAAATGCCAACATTCCCTAGGGCCAAATGCTTTCCTTGTCTGTAGACTGAGGGTCTGGGGATCTCAGTCCTTGTCCCTACCACGACTCACTTCCCCTCTACCCCAAGAAGCGGACCATAGAGAGAGGGCTGCCGCATGGACCTGTACCCCTGAAGGGCTGCATGTGCACTGACAAAGGACTCAAGGGATGGAGGGGCATGGCAGGCTGTAAGAAATGAGAAAAGATCTGGTCTGTTCAAGAACAATATGAGGAAGGACAAGAACAAGGAAGAACCCTGAGACTCCTTCCAACCTTCTTCACTTTAGATACTATCAACAGAGACCTCAGTTGGGAAGGCTAGAGCTGAGGATGGTGACCCAGTTCTGGACTGGGGGAGCAGGGAGTGTGAGGGGAGGTGGTGGTGGCTGATGGCGAGAGCATGGATCCAAGCCCCTTGGCAACATTGAAAATATGGAGCCCCTTCTCTTCCTGGTTCCCACACTATGCTTCAGACAGTCGTGCTGTGCCGAGCCGTCAGAGACCCTGTAATATCAACTCAACAATGCATGTTCTACAACTACAGCTACCGGTACATCTACTACAGTGCATGCATTTAGTTCAGTCCCACAGATACATACAATCTAAGAACAGGCAGGGGAGGTGTGAAATGTTTTACTGGACAACAGGTGTTTTGGAGTTTTAACTAATAAAAAAAAAATTGAAAACGAAAGTGTACAAAAAAAGACATTTCTCGAGAGTTGGATATGAGTTTGTTTCTTGAACTGTTTCATCTGAACAAGCAAAAACATGCAAACCAGCTGGTACTAACAGGAAGCTGGACACTGAGAGAGGATTAATAGGTGTGGACAAACCTTCCCGCTGAGCGTGCTCAGAAGAGTGTTTGAGAGGAGGTGTGCAGATCCTAGTGTAAGAGAGGCAGGAAAGTATGCCTCAGAGACACTCTCTCACCGCAGCCCCAACCAAGCAAGAGAAAAGACAACAGAAACATAACTGCTCACACTCACCACCACCATCAGGAGCTCATGTTACTAGATTGGAATAAAGCTGGCAAGTATAAAGTACAGTAAGGGGTCCTGGCTGGGGCCGGAGATGGGGCTGGGGGGTGCCAGGGGGCTCAGAAGCTCTAAGATTGACACACCGACCCACCCATAATGTCACCCAGAAATAAAATAGCCTGAAAATTCAAACCACTTCCCTAACCTGTGGGGGGAGTCATTTGCCAAACTGGATTTAGGTTTGGGTGGGACATGATGAGGCTACTGGAACTGAATGAATACGATCAAAATAAACAAACAAACTCTAGACTGAGCACAAGAAAAGATGACATCTCAAACTACCAGGTGAAAGGTAAAAGAAAAGTGACCACTGATAGTGAAGTTATCTAGGAGTCGGTAGGGACCTCCCCTGGTGGGGCCACCTGAGCCCTGCTCACCTCAGATCCCGGTGGATTAGGAAAAGGTGGGCAGCCAGCCTGGAGGAGTTGGCCGAGGTGGGTGCAGAGCTCAAGGCCCCCCCTGGACCTCCTACCCTGACACCATAGCTCTAACAGATACAAGTTGCCAACCTGAGCAAAACCCAAGCTGCTTCCCACCCCACAGCCCTCAGCAGGTGCTGCCTATCTCAGGAAGCTCCCCCAATATGTAATGATGTCAGGAAAAAAACAACAGGAGGAGCTAGACAAAAATGAAAGACGATAAAAGGGTTTTTCCAGAGGATGCCTAATTCCTCAGCTCAACCTGAGAGCCCCGGTGGGGCAGAGGCCACATCTCCTGCTATTTTGAATCACCTACCAGGTTTAGCACAGTACCGAGCTCAAGGCAGGTACTCAACACACTCTCCTTCTAAAGGAATGCAATTAATAGTCCAGGCTGCTCGGGAGGCTGCAGGAGCATCCTGACCCCTGGGAAGGACCTGGGATGGGAGGGGCAGGGCGGCAGGGCTGGTGAAGGCAGAACTGGGCAATCAGCCCTCAGTGAACCCTCCGTGATCTGCAGTGGCAGCTGGACCGAGGCGCAATCCAAACAAGTCGCGCCAGGGAGCTGTGGCCTCTGAGGGGCCAGACAACAGATAGAGAATCAGCCCTCCTGCCAGGCTCAGGAGTCCAGATGGCTTTCAGAGGGAGAAGGTAGTCCCAAGGGGCCAAAACAGGTTAAGAGAAAGAAAGGCAGAGAACTTCCTTCTCCACTCTTGTAACCCTGCTCCAGGCCCGAGGGCAGCTGGGGGTGGGAGTGCGGCAGGGGGACCCTGTCTCCACGCGGGCAGTTGTCTTCCAGCCCAGACGGGGTTCTGACTGCAAGGGCACAGTCTAGCCATCTCTCTTAGGCAAACCCCTAGCCCCTGGCCCCAGGCAGCGTGGTGGGCTTGCCCCCCAGCCTGCGGGGCTGCTTCCTGCTCCCGCCTGCACCCCAGGGGTGGGCACCTCGGAGCTGAGCATTCACTCCTGGCACTAACCCCAGCTGGTGTGGGCAGGTGGTCTGGGGGACACTCCTGAATACAGTTCACTAGCAGTGCGGCGATGAGCATGGCTGACCTAAAATGGCCCGTGGGAGACTTGGCTCCAGATGAAGATGGCTACAAAAAAAACACCACTGATCCTGAAAAAAAATGTGTGGTTGGAGATGGGTCTGACCTCTGGCAGTTAGGAGTTAGAGGGAAGGGGTGGGACTCCCTCCTGGCTCTGGGGCTCCATGACGGGGCGGGGTGGGGGGAAGCGGGGGACAGAAGGGGGCAGAGACCGGGAGCTGGGGGTAGGGGGAGACCGCTCTCAGACTCGCAAAGAACCCCGTGCTGCCCTTTAAACTTGCCATGAAGTCAAGGAGAACCGGGGGTGGGGAGAAAGGCAGGGTTAATTTCGGGTTAAAGTTTAGTTTCATAATCCAAGTTATAAAAGAAACTGGGCGGAGAAAACAACGACCAACAACACTCAAAAATCTCAAGATTTTTCTTTTCATCTCCCCTCCCTCCCCCCACCCCCCAGGCACAGATAGGACCAAGGGTCATTTATAATGATACCAAAACAACACTCGAGTTAAAAAAACAAACGGAACAGGGCAACACGAGGCAGCTGTGCACCCCCATCCACCCACCGGGGGCCTGAGGGGACCAAGGGGCACCGGTCAGAGGGCGGGTGGGGCCTGTGGAGACCCGCTGGGGCAGGAGGGAGCTGAGCAAGGGCACCCAGCTATCTAGACCTGCCTGCCAGTCTGCCTGCTCCCCAGCTCCCTGGCAAACTGCCCCTCAGCAGCCGCCCAAACTCCCAGGCTCCCTCCAAACAAAACCCAAAGGATGATTCAGGGAAGTGGATCCTTTGTAGCTCCGAGGCAGTGCCAGTTTGCATGGAACGGATTTTTACTGACGCTTTCTAATGGGCCTCACTGTGCCAGCTTCTCATCACCGAGGGTTTGGGTTTTTGGCATTTGCCCTCTGGGCTTTTGATGTCCCATTTCCCAGTCCCCTCACCAGCACCCCCAGCCTTTCACTCCCCCAAGCCCTGTCCACGGGGTATGGGGAGAGAGCTGCAAACCATCGCCAGGGTGAGGGAGGGAGGCAGAAGGCAGCTAGCCCAGGAGGCCCTGCTAGCCCAGGAAGGCAGAGAGCATTTGGGGTGACAGCAGGGCCCCAGCCCAGCTCCAGCCTGATGCCACGGTGCCCTCGAGAGGCTCCAAACTGCCTAGGAGGTTGGATTTGGAGATGAAGGATTGGGGCAACCACATGGTAAAGAGAGCCCCAATTTCCTTGGCGGCTGGAGGCCAGGAGCCATCCAGTCTCTGCTAAGAAGAGAGACGAGTTTGCAACAGGGCTTCAGGAAGCAGCTGCTTTGTTCACGGAAGCAAAGGGCTGGCTCCACTTCTGGCCTCCAGGAGCCCTGCAGGTTTGGACAGATCAACACACCCACCTGCCAGGTGCAGGCAGAGCCCTGAGAGGGCTGGCTGCTCCAAGGCTTTGCACTTTCCTCTCACAACCCAGAACCTCTCTGGCTCAGTCAGAGGCCCAAGGAAGGGAACCTTGTGCATCAGCAAAAGCCAAGGAGAGAAAGGACCACGGGTGCCCTGAAGCCGGCTGTCAGGAGAAGGGGAGGTCCAAAGTCTTTTTAAAATGAGAGAACAATGATCTCTTGGTTTGCAGTCCCTTGACTGACCCCACTAGGGCTGCCCCAGGTGGCAGGGCCCGGGCTGCGCCTCCCTGCCCCGGGGCCATGGTCAGAGTAGTGCTGGACAGATGCAGCCACATGGATCTGACAGGGCCTTTACCTTCCCCTGCACACTGGGGGCATGCCTGGGAGCCGCCTGTCCCATACACCTTCCTACCTGATCCTCTAGCTGCTGCCACTGCTGCCGCTGCCACTGGTCCATAAGCCGCTGCTGGGAAGCCTGGAGGGGAGAGAGGAGCCAGAGTCAGGAGCCATCCTTTAAAGGGCGTGGACGGACTTTCGGCCAGGCCACACTGTCAGCCAGGCCACATTCCCCACCCTCCACACAAGACAGGAGTGGGACGGGAATTCACAGTCAGCTTTTACGGAGGACACAGAGCAGAGGCTCTCAGGCTTCTGGAAGGCACAGCATCCTTACGTGTGCTCGATTCTAGCACACTTGTTACCCCAGAAACATAATTCAAGAGCATTAGGAGGAACTTTCCCTTGAGAACTGGGACCCTGCATTGACACATGAGGATTCCCTGGGGGTTGTTCAAGAAAGGTCCAGCATGGCTGGCCTGGCAAGTTGCTCCCTGCAGGGACCCCGGCTAAGAGACCACCTCTGAGCTACTGGCAGAAAGCACTCGAGATGGCTTCTTGATCAGAACGGGCACCTTGGCCAAGAGATGGTGTCGTCCCAGCTATTCCCCAAAGCGCTGGAGGTTTGCTTGGCCATCTAACTACTCCAGGCTTGGTCAAAACTCCACCTCAGCAGCATCCTAGGGACAGTCTTTCCACAGCTGCAGACCCAAGAGCGAAGCTTTCTGGGGGTCCCCTCCGTGAGAGGGAGTGTGGGGTTGCAGGGGGAGCTACGTGGGGTGAGTCCTGTGACATTGTTCTCTTAGGGTTTCAACCTCCCAAGTCACAACGGTGGGGATTTCAACCTGGTCCCCCTGTCTGAGCCCTACAGCTCAGAGGAAGGCAGCACTGGAGGGTCTCCTAGAGGCCTCTGGGGTCCCTCCTGATCACGGCTTGTGGTGTCAAAGACAGCACCAGGCAGCAAGGCTGTCCTGGCAATGGGAATAAAAGTCAGGAGGACAAGGAGGCCAAACGTGGCTGCAGTCCCTTCCCCTTGGCTTCTCTCGGCCACCAGCACACGCACCCACTGACACACTCCCACACACACACTGGCAAACAACCTTTGCTGTCCAGGCAGACACGTGGGGCCCTGACCCTGAGACCTATTTTAAATGATGTGCCAGAAGCCAGTGCAAACTGAACAAGTCCCCAGCAGAGCTGCCCAACTTTAGCCAAGGAGCCTTTCAAATAAGGACTTCTACAGGACGAGGGGGAAAGACATGCACCATGAGGAGCAGAGGAAAAGAAAGGGGAGAAGAGGAGGGGGGAGAGGGGGAGACAGACCCCAAACAGAGCAAACTAGAAGCCCACTAACTCTAAGACTATCTTTGTAGCTACACGGAACTACTAGGGGAAAGAAGTTCAAAAGGGAAGAAGCTACTCTAAAAAGGTCAGGCTAAGCTACTTAAAATGTCAATGAAAAGAGACATACTTGCATTTAAATATGGTAATAGGGCTGTAGAGGGGAAAAAAAAAAGATCCAGGTGAAATAAAGGTGCAGGCTGTCCCTGGCGGTTGGAATTGAGCCCCAGCTCCCGTGAAGAACACGTGCCCGGCGGCTGGAGGCCACACCCTGCCCCCAGAGGAAGCAGCGAATCCCGAGGAGACCGAAGGGAGAGAACCCACCACCGCATCCTCGCCCCGTTTCTTCCAGGCAGACTCTAGATTTCTGAAGACGTGTGTGCTGGTGGGAACTACTGATGGAGACAAGGAAGAAGTCAAGTTATTTCTCACTGTCCCAGCCCTCGGTTTACCTAGCTGCCACCTCCAGGCACGAGGCCAGGCTCAGGGGGCGTTTGAAGGGGGTAGGGGCGAGGGGGCGGGAAGGAAGGTCAAGTTATTCTTTTGCACGCTCTTACCATGCACTTGAAACAGAAGGTTTCCTTGGCAGCATGAAAGGTGGTGGTGGCGGCGGGGTGGTGGGGAGACAGAACTGGGGGTGGGGAATTTAGTCAATAAAAAGATCGTTAACAAAAGGTCTATTTTGTGGAGTTGAGCACATTTGGGACAAAAAGTCGGTGAGAAAGGGGAAGAAAAAAAAATCTCATCCAAGAAAGGAAATCCATTATCCTTAATCTCAGATAAAAGCTCCGGCTGGAGACTGAGTGTCAGACACCGCTGAGGGCTGGCATTTAATCTCAACCATCAGGACGGAAGGTAAGCAGGAGTGACAGGTGCGAGGGGAGGGGCAGGGGGACAGCCACCCAGGCTGGCCCTTATGAAGGGAACAGGTCAACAGCCCAGGGTCGCCACCCCATAAGGCATCTGTGCCCCTCCTCCTGAGACACCAGGGCCGCTGTCCCCCATGACCCTGCTAGCCTCCTCCGCCTTTCTCGGAAGCACTGGGAAATCTGGAAGGGACTCGGTGCCTGCACCAGCACCCGGACCCCAACCGCAGATTCCTGCTCCTTGGGCTGCACACCTGGCCCCCTCCTCTAGCTCTCCACCATCCCTGTCTGTCCTGTTCAGTTGTCCAGCCTCACTGGCCACCCCAAATACATTCTCCAGGTGACCTGGGAGAGAGCCCCTGATGCTGAGTTGGAGATGGGCAAGCACCCAGGAAAGGGTGTGTGTGTTGGGGTGGGCTGCCTCAACCAGGGGTTGTCAGAAACCAAAGAATCACAGCTCTGGCCTGAAGCTGTCCTGACAAGGGGAGCAGCCTGTTCCTAGGCCAGGCCCTTCACAGGATGGTGAGGATGGGAGTCGGGGGCAGGGGCAGCTGAGGATCAGGAGGCCCCAGCGCTCAGATGCTGGTGGCAAGAACCCCTTCCAGGGCTGGGAGTGCAGGGGGAGAAGCAGATTCCCCTGGTAGTCCTGCTTCTGGCATTTCTCTTCTGGCCCAGATTAGGCTGAGGTCACCTCTGGCAGCATCTGTTTACATCCTTGGGAAACCTCACTTTTTCTGTTTTTGGAGGAAGAGGAGTCTGGGCTGCCAAGGAGTGAAGACAAATGCCCCGGCAGGAATATCAGGGGAAGACTGCAGACAATTAGACAGAAGAGCTGGCAGGGCCGAAGATGCAGGGCCCAGGGCTTCCTGTTGGGGCTGAGGCCCAAGCAAAGCTGTGGTGGAGCTCCTGGTCCATGAGTGCCCTGGGCCGCCCTAGCATCACACTGCCCAGAGTGGGAGGTGACCATCTACCCTATGCTACTGGGAATACAGAGTAGGGAGAGCCCCTCCTAAACACAGCCCGCCTGGCCAATCCATGAAGGAGGCAACCAGGTTTCTTCTTTGGGAGGCAGTTTAGCACAATAGCCACATGCACACACTCTAGTGTCTGCCTGGGTTCAAATCCTGGCTCAGCCACTTACTAGCTGAGTGACATTGGGCAAGCTGCTTAACCTCTCTGGGCTTCAGTGTACCTGTGAGTAAAGGAGATGACTATATCAGGGCCTGGTAAATACATGCAAAGTGTTTAGACAAATGCCTGGCAACAGTAAGCTTAATGAATGCTAGATGTCATCATAATGAGGCCGGCCAAGTCTGTCCCGTCATCAGCCCTGCCTTCAGGACAGGACTCTCCCCCACGTAGGGCTGTCCCACTCACTCCATGGCGGGCCACCAGCATACAAGGTAACATCAAGTAATACCTTACTGGTAACAGTGGTCAGTAATCCTTCATAACGTCCCAACCTCATGATGTCATTTTAGTGCAGCTAAATTTCCAAAGCTCAGCATTAGAAGATACATTCTTTTCATCTCCAACAATAACGACTGGTCCAAGCAAGCCACATGACCCCTGCTGCCTACTACCCCCCAGGTGTTAGGAGAAAATCAGGCAGGAAGGAGAAAAAAGTTTTGCTGGTAAAATCTCAAAGGGTCTGGCAGCTGTAGGCTGGATATCGGGGAGCTTAGCTATTAGCAATGTAGTAAGTTTCTTCTTTAAGGGAACCTTACATTTAAAAAGATGCCTGGTGTTGGGGGTTGAATCCTGTCCCAACCCCTGGTCCTGTGTTGACTCATTTGTAAACAGGATTTGAAGATGTGATTAGCTAAGGTGCGTCTCTGAATGAGGGCGCTTTTGGTGTAAGAATGAGAAACCCATTCTCTGTTATAGAAAAGCGATGCCTTTGGGGTTGACCGTAATGCAACTATGGGGTTAGCGACTTGTCCAAATGAAAGGCATTACCCTTCCACTGACAGCAAATGGGACACTCTTCTGAACTTTTTGGAGCTATGATACTCTAATTGCCAATTAGAAGTTAATGGCATTTTGGTTTTTTGAGAATTGTTTTATACCACACCCTGTTTTTACTGCTTCTGTGGCACTTGCCAGCTTCTGCCTTACCTGAGTACAGTTATTTGTATGTGGCACATCTTATTTCTCTTGCTAGATGACAAATTCTTCTAGAGCAGGGCCTGAGTCACACGTCCCACTCAGGATCTAGCCCAGTTTACCCCACTGTAGATTCTCAAGGTGCATCAGCAGACAATGGTCAGGATGGCCTGGGTAGTGGCTGAGAGCCCGGGCTGGGAGAGCGGGGAACCTGCAGTCAAGCGGCAGTGCCTGCAGGCCCAGCAGCCTCTCCACTGCCACTATCCTCCAACCCCAAGGAGGGCAAAGTCAAATGCCCACAGCATGACGAATCCAGGGGAGAGTGCTGGGGCTACGGCAAATGGGAGTGCCTCGCTCTAACACAAAGGTTGTCAACCTTGTTTGCCCATTGCAGTCACCTGGGGAGCTTTAAAAAATGCAGGGGTCCTACCTCCCAAGAGTCCGATTTATTTGGTCTGGGGTGTAGCCTGGGTATCCAGACATTTAAAGTGCCCCAGGTGACCCCAATGTGCATTAGGTTGGGAACCTAGGTTTAAAGGCATTCATAAGTTAAATTGTGGTGTTCACCTGCACAGTAGTAACCCCACTACCTAGTGGAAGGGAAGGACTTCCTGGAAATATGTTTGTAAATCGAATTCTTGGGCTCAATCCCTTTTGAGACCCACTGCAGATGTCTCCATGCAAGCGGAGTTCTCAATCCTGCCTGGGGGAGCTTTCAGGATACGCGGAGGATCTGGCCCACCCAGACCAACAGAATCTATGCCTCCCACAAAAAGAGGGGATGAGAGAACTCCAAGGTTCCTTATGGCTGTGATTTTGAGGGGACTCTTTAAAAAAGGATGGCTTGTAGTGTGCCCTACCAGACCCACATGGTCCATTAGGAAAGGCAATTTTTCCTGTATTGTGCTGCTTTACAGCACTCTCCATCCCCTTCCCCAGGACACCCTGCAGGTCCCCTCCCCTCCCCTCTCAGCAATTTCTATAGATGGTTCAAACTTGGTTAAACCCAGTTTTGCTTTACTGAATCCAAACCCTAAAAAAATAAGCAACCAAAAGAGGACATTGTCATCCCAAATGTAGTAAACACATCCTAAAAGAGCTTGGAAATGCTGCCATCTGCCATTCTGGCTGGCCCAGGACCCTCCCCGCCTCAGGAAGGCCTGCCTAGGGTGCCAGGGCCATTCTTTTAAAGGAAATCTGTAGCTTTGACTTCTGTGCAGAGAGGGTGGAGGCTGCGATGGGATGAGGGTGAAAAAAGCTGGATGACGCATTTTTGGAGTGGATGAACCCAGGGGTTCAAATCAGAACAGAGGGCCTCAAGAGGAGGAAAACGCAGTAGCCAAGCGGATACATTTACATGATTAACCTACAAAATTCTGCCTTGACATAAGCTGAAGTACACCCATTTGAAAGAAACCATTGAGTTCCTGGCATTCAAAACAGGAATCTGATTTACACGCACCTTTTTGGGAGCAAGCTGGACGTTCCCCAGGGGTACCACCACATCTTGCCCATGGGCAACTCCTCAGCTAAGGAAAGGGCTGGGGGCTTCTGTGGGGGGCAGGGTGTGGGAGAAGGAGTGGGGCACTGGGGAAAGTGTGGGCAGTGTGTGGGCTGGAAATGCCGGAAAATGATAGTCATCTGGAACCTGGCAATGTCGTCCCCCCCTCCCCCCAAGAGGAAGGCAGAGGGGCCAAATGCTAAGGCCAGGCCTGCCTGCCTGCCAGGGGCAGGAAGGGGTTAGCAACTCTCCAGCCTGGTCTCTGGAGCCTCCTTGTTGCTTGAGGAGAGAGGCTCTGGGGTCCAGAGCCTCAAGGGTGCTATCATCTAAAGCAGATGGATGCCACCAGAGTTCCCAAATAACAGCATTTGCTGTTTATCTTAATTTTTTTAAAAAAGTATTTAACTCTTTAGAAGTTTTGATGGGGGATAAAAGAAAGGCGTATTGCAACATAAAGCCTCTGTGAAGATCTGGAAGTTTTGTTGTCAGACAGCTTCTGGATGAAACGGTTCATGGGGGCATAAAAATAGAAGCCAGAGAGCTGCCAAGCAAATTCTCAGGAGGCAAAGCAGACCCAGGGTGACAGGGCCAGGAGTGGAAGGTGTGCATTTTGCTGCAGATTCCTTCCACCTCGGAGGTGCTCCAGGGGCAGAGCGGAGTGCCGGCCACCAGGACCCTGAGCACCAGCAGTGGGGCAAGGCCTGCTCCCTGCTGCCCTACCACGTGGCGCTTTGCAGCTCCTGATCTCTCCGGTGAATGATCCTCCAGCTCGAGAATGGGCCTTGGTCTTAACTCCATCCTGTCTCCCAGCTCTGCACATGGGTGCTCAGACCACCCACACGGTCCCTCGGAGAGCAGCCCCTTCCATCCACCCAGAGCCTCGCCAGCCCCCCAGCCCCCAACAGGAAGTCGTCCTGCCTCCCCTTTTCCAGTGGGCATTGTTTTCAAGGGCTGAGCACTCGAATCCCCTGGGGAGTTGAAAATATACTGATGCCTGGGCCTACCTCCAGAGATTCTGCTGTAATCCTTCTGGGGAACTTCAAAAGCTCTCCGAAGACTCTAATGTGCAGCCAGGGTTGAGAACCCCATAGTGGGCACTCTCCAGGGCAGGCAGGAAGCAGAAAGCTCTCTGGGGACTGGGCCCAGCAGCCTTCTCTCCAGGGCTGAATCGTTCAATCTCTCCCAATAAAGAGCTGGAGCCCAAGATTCAGGACCTCCACTCACCCAGAACCTCTGCAGTAAACTGCAGTAGCTCTCCTGAAACTAGCCCCCTCAATAATTAATGAGCACCTATTACATGCCAGGTACTGCCCTAAGCATTGGGATCATGGCACTGAACAAAACGCATATAGCCCTGGCCCTCATGGAGCTTACAGGTGCTAGCCATGACTGGAGTTAGAAAGCTTCATCGCTGGACTGGGGTCCCAGGAGCCAGGCTGCATACAAGCCAACTTCCTGGGAAGCAGAGACAATTGGCAAAGAGAAGATGGGTCATGGACTAAAGGGGGGTTGCAGCTCACTCTGCCAGGGAGAAGGGGCAGTGAATCTGTGCCTCGGACTCATCTCGTTTAGAGCCAGGTACCTGCCTGTGGCCATTTTAGGGTCTTCGAATTCTCAGAAGAATCTTGTACTTAGAGATAGAGTACAGGGGGCAGCTATCCAAATGTATTATTTTCTCCAACATGGAGAAGGCAAGAGGAAAAGTAATGGAGGTATTTCCGTGGCCACGATCTTGACCTAGCCTCCTAAAGTTCTCACCACTTGGATTCAATTGAATTGAATTGAAATTGGTTAAAAAAGAAAAAAAATCACTGAGCTTGGCACATGACCAAGACATAGGTCCCTCCAATTTTCTTCGGGCACTACCCACTGAGCTGGGCGTAGGGGGGCAAATCCTTGCCTTCTGGAGCTCGAGAGTCCCAGGCCCCTTCATCCTTGACCTGGGGGTGAGCCAAGGTTCCTCTGCAGTGCTGGCCAGAGGCCTGCGTCAGGAATGAACGACACCTTAGGAAGGTTCTGGCACTGCTTCTTACCCTAAGTGGACACTGCTCAGCATCTCGCTCTCACTCTCTCCAGCAAGACAACAAGGGCAAGAATGGTCACCTGGAGTCCCTTTGGAAGCCAGCCCTTGCTGCCCTGTGCCAGCAGTTTGTGGGTCCTGGATAGACCAGGGACACCCATTTGCACACAAAACAAACATCTGCCTGTCTCTTGGAGACAAAGACCTTCAAAGAGAAGTAATAATGCACAAGCACCACCACCCCCCTTCTCATACGAACAAATGCAATTTCTGCTTTTGTGACACCCTCCCACTTACGGCCAATAGGCTTCAGGACAAAAATTTGGTCTGACCTTCTGGACTTGCTAGAGCTCACTGCTCAGATGGCTTTTTACACTTTTCCCTGATGCTACGACTTCAGATGCCTGATTGCCAGAGAGTCAAAAGGCGGCTTCCTCACCACACAGAACCACTGCTAAGCCAGTTAAGTCCTAAACTCTCTTTGGGTCCCCACACCATGCCTGCTCCCCCACCCCCCATTTCTTTCTAGATAGGCCTTTTTGATGGATCTCCTGGCAGCACGACTCCAAATAGCAGTTCGATGGTGCCCAGCTCTGCAGACCAGGGAAGGGAAAACCCAAGTCTTGAGTACCCCAAGACTTTTTGCTTAAAGACCCCAGGTTCCTGCCTGGCAAGTGAGTAAACAACCTTGAGGGATCTCGAGTTCCCTCTCCTGCAAAAGGTGGAGATCCCACCACTTTTGGTCTCCTGAGCTAGGGTGTTTCCTAGGTTGAATTACAGACCACTGCTGCTCTGGGCACTGACCTGTTTGTTGGGGGGAACATGAGGTGGTCAGGGAGGCTTGGAGGGGAGCCCAGAGTGCTGGGGAGGCACTGGGGGGCTCGGTGCAGCAGCTATTTACCAACCAGTGCAGAAATATCAAAACATTTTTAAGTCAATGGATCACACCTTTGAGCCCTAGTCAAAAGGGTGAATGGTGGAATCGCCTTCTCCATGCCTGTTTCCTCTAAAATAAACAGCTCAGCCTCAACGATGAGAAAACAAATCGTTCCACTAACGATAATAGCAGCAGCTACCACTGAAGCACTTTCCATGGGCCAAGAGGCTTCCATGCATCATCTCTAAAGCCTCACTACAACTGGGAAGACATTACTACATTGAACAGATGAGGGACTCAAGGTCCAGAGAGGCTAAAGGAAACACAACGTAACGGTGGTTAAAAGCATGAGCTTTGAAATCTAACAAACCCAGATTCGCGTCCCATCTCCAACACTTTGTAGTTGTGTGATCCAAGACAAGTTACTTAACTTCTCTCTCGGCTTCATTCTCTTCCCTTGTAAAATACAGTTAATGTGTCACCTCCTCATTGGCCTGCTGTGATGATTCAATGAGAGGATGGCGTGAGGCGAGGTACTCCGTAAGTGTTGAGCAAGTGGAATAATAGCTTTCACTTCTATTTTTATTATTATTGCCCAAGGGAGTAACAGTAGTGGAGCTCAGAGATTCCTTTGGTGCCTCCCTAGTCTAAAATCCTATTAATTTACATGACATTTCACATTCAAAGGGTTTTCATAGATAAAATTTATAATTTGCTTGTGAGTGGTAAGGGTAAATTTTATATGAAGTATAAGCTCTAACTTTGGTGGAGCAGTGTGACTGCTGGAAGCAAGAGGCTTCAGGGGTTCGGGGAAGGCATGGCTGGGGTGGCTGGGGCCCTGGAACATGGTCACCACAGGTGTGGACACAGGGCCTAGAGCCTTGGTACTTTTTGGCTGTTTAGCTGGACAATCTCCACGCCCTCTTGCCCTGACATGCTGCCCTGGGGCTTGTCCAGTTCTTCCCAGTTTCTCTGGGTCCTTCCATCCCAGTGGAAGCCTGCTGGCTCCTCTGGCCCCTACAAGGTCATATAAAGGCAGGGGTACATTTCTTTGTTCACCACGGTGTCCCCAACATCTAAGGCGGGACCTATGGTCTGGGAGGTACTTAATAACCACTCACTGAGTGCATAAAGGATGGATGGACAGAGGGATGGGTGGCAGAGGGATGGACAGGTAAAGGGCAGTGGGGGTAGAAGGTGCTTCTTCCTGCTTCTAGCCTTACCTGAATCCCAGCACGTTCAAGGTCAACTGAAGAAAGGCTGGAGGGGCCTTCAGCAGGCACCACTGAAAGAGCTGCAGGGCTGGCCACAGACCCTCCTGTGCAAAATCAGGAGTGCCCTGAACCAGCCAAACACCTGCTTGGACTGGAGCAGGGCCTCCACGGGGGAGGAGCAGGCTGTGCTCGCCTCACTCCTGAGTGGCTGCATCTGGGCAAGGTTTCCCACCTCAAAGGCAGGTGGCCCTGGCCAGCAGCCTCCAGAGCCCACTGGGCCGGCTCAGTGGTATCCACAAAGGCCCACACCAGGGAACAGCTCCTATGGCAAGGGTGGGCTCAGCATGCCTGGTTCATAAAGTGTCTGCCAGTGATTCCTTGGGTCTGGGAAGAAGTGGCCCAGGCTTCTCAACGCCAAAGCCTGTTGTCCAGCTGTCCTGCCCCAGGTAATAGGACAATAGAATCAACAGAGGTAGGAATGCTAGGGACAGAAGACATGCAATGCTTTTGTGCCTGCCTTTCTACCTGCCACTCCTATGCAGAATAACTCTTTTCTCCTTGTCTGCCTGGTGAACGGCTATTTGTGCTTCAAAACCCAGCTCAGGTGTCACCATTTCCTGAAAGTGTTCCCGGAAGTCAACGACTCCCTCGTGTGCACTGACTGCATCAGGGGCATACTGCTAGGAAGGCATGGTCAGACCACACAGGAACAAAGCCCTTGCTCGCTCAGTCCTGCGGGCCCTCTCCAGGACACTGCAGAGAGCATGCTCTCTTGTCCCCCTGGGCAAGCTGACCTGGATTCAGTGAAGACGTCTCCCGGCAGGACCCTGCTCCATCCTGGGGAGGAGGGGGGGCGTGGGGGTCCACACCTTGGCCTCTGCTTTGTCCTTGGCAGTCCTGGAGGGCATGAGCTACCCAGCCCTCAGGCCCGGCACTGCCTTCTGCCTACAATTTCACACTCTGTAATTTATGTGTTGTTTTTTTTTTTTCAAAGCTCCAGCCCCTGTCACTTGCTTTAACTGATGGAAATTAAAACTGAAAGGCTTGAAGAAGGGTGATTAAGTTCCTGCTGGCAGACATAATGGGGACATAGTAAGCCTGGTGGTACCAGGTACCCCAGAAAGTGTGAGGGGGAGCTGAGTCCAGCAGTGCTGGGGGGAGATGGGATTGGCGGACACCAGGCTTGCAGCCCACCAAGAACAAGGGGTGGAAGTTACGCATGACTGTCCTCACGGCCGTCCCCCCACTGCAGCCTCAGCAGCCGAGGCACTTTGCTTGTTGTAGGGGTCTCCTGCCTTGGACACAACATCATCCTTTTCCAAAGCACTAGAGCAGGCCTGGTCCCATGTGACCCCCTCAACAACCTGTGAGGAAGGACGAGGATCAATAGCCCAATTTGACAGATGGGGACACTGAGGCCCAGAGATAGCTTCACTGTCCTTGCAAGCTAGGGGCAAGAACTCAGTCTCCTGACTTCCACCCTGAGAACCCAGTGCTCCGGGGCTTTACCACGGGGAGCTGGGCACTCATTTAGTCATATTTTTCTTTATTTATGCAGAGAAGCTTCAAGAGGCCCAGAACGCTGATCGAAAGTGAAACCCGCAATTCCCGTCAATTCAGATCGTTCCAATTCATTTCCACAAACATTTATTAAGTGCCTATTAGGCAGTGCACTCTGCTTTCATCTGGGAATACAGTCAACTCCTGATTTTTCATGCCGAGGGAGGGGAGCAAGGCAGGGCCCATCCCCAGCCCGAACAGCCCTCAGCCAGGCCCATCTGGATTGGGGAATGCTGCTGAATTGTACTTCTCCACCTTTTCTCAAAGCAACAGACATGTTTTTCTGAGTAAGCTTGCCTCTAATATTCTAACGAGAGCATAAGCCCCCAATCCACCCACGGCCAGGTGGCGCGGGAGTGGGCTGGCCACGGTGGGGCCAGCTGGTGATTTAAAATAGAATCTGAGAAGGGGGTAATCCCCAGAGACGAGGCCCGAGGGGGGAAGGGATGTGCAAATCAGAAGGCAGGTGATGAACTGGATGTGTGGGGCTACTGGGTAGGCAGAGCGCCCCTTTGCCAGGGGGCATCTCCGTCCCCTGTGCTGCAGCCAGCCGGGGGCGCCGTGGGTGTGGGTCCCTGTTTACATCAACCTTCCTGGGAAGCGGACCAGAGAGTCCTGACATTTCAAGCTCTGCTTCCCTACTAGTGAGGAATAAGCCATCATGCACTGCCCAGACCCTGTTCTTGACCCCAAATGGAAGCAACGAGCCAGGCAGTGCTGGCAGAGCCTGAGGGTCCACCGCCTCGGGAATCTGCCAGGTTTCCCAGTGGGGTGTTTGTGGAAGCCCCTTCCACACTTAAGCAGGAGGAAAAGAATTCTGGAATTTAAATTTCTACCCAAATGAAGGGCCACCCCAAGCACTAGTTCTCTAATTCTGTGGCTGGTGGCCCTGTTATCGCCTCCTCTGACAAGGCTGTAGAGGCTGGGGTGGGGAGAATCCTTTCTCTCCCAGAACTAGGCCAGAAAACGAGAATGCGGGAGAAACTGAGGCAGGAGTGGCTCCCTGGGTCTCCCTCTGCTGAGTGTGGCCTGACCATGGGGCACATTTCCCCGTGGGTGTTCTCTGGAGGAGGGGGTGGGCAGAAGCGCCCTGGAGGGCTCCCCACAGTGGCCAGTCACCACTCCCAGGCAGCACGCTGGGCCTCTGACATGTGCCTTTCTGAACACTGCGGAAAATGTCGTGAACTGGACAGAACTGACAGGTTGGGACTGCGCTGAGTTGCTGTCCCCAGGGTTGCCTTCCTCAGTTGCCTTGTTTAAGGCAAACCCCTTCACCTTCGAAGACACCTGGCTTTTTCTTTTTTTTTTTTAGGAGATACCAGGTATTGAACCCAGGACCTTGTATATAGGCAGCAGGCGCTCAACCACTGAGCTAC
>JAQZBX010057892.1:0-17857 GCA_029593785.1 Cabassous unicinctus
ACACACACACACACACACAAAACTCCCACAGCTAATAAACGAATTCAGCAAAGTGCAGGATACAAGATTAACAACCCCAAATCAGTAGTGTTTTTATATGCAAACAATAAGCAATCAGAAGACAATATCAAAAGAAAATTTCTATTCACACTAGCAACAAAAAGAATCCAATATCTAGGAAGAATTCTACCCAAAGAGGTAAAGGACTTGTTCACAGAAAATTAAAAAACATTTCTAAAATAAATCAAATAAGACCTAAATAAATGAAAGGACTTTCTGCGTTCATATTTTGGAAGACTGTGACAGTCTGAATTTTCTGAATCCCAGAGAAGATTATGTTCTTGAACAACTCCATTCCTGTGGGTGTGGAGCCCTTTGATTGCTCGAAATCCAGTTAAGGGACCTTTGATTAGATCACTTGGTTAGAACACTATAGGGCTTTTGATTGGACTATGTTAGTGAGGTGTGACCCACTTGGGTCTCTGTCCTCTTGCTGGGTCCTATATAAACGGAGAATACACAGCAAGAAGAAGAGACACAGAGAAAGGGAGCTCTGCCAGTTTGACCCTACCAGGTGAGAGAGAGGACTCCAGGTTCACCTACAGCTGCAGAAAGAGCAGCCCCAAGGAGCTCAAGGAGACAAGGTCCATGGAGAGATGCCTGATCACCCACAGCTGAGCTCAAGGAGAAAACAGAGAGAGACTGGTAGACCCAACACCTTGCCTCACCACGTGGCAGAACTCCAAGATAGGCTAGCAGCTGACTTTGGGTGAGTAAGCATCTCTGATGATGCCTTCATTTGGACATTTTCACAGCCTCAGAACTCTTAACTTTCACCCACAATAAATTACCTTTATAAAAGCTAACCCACTTCTGGTACTTTTGCACTGGCAGCCCTTGGCAAACTAAAACAAAGACTGAATGTCACCATTGTTGTGGTGACAGATATAGGCCATTTTAGAGCAGCATATACCATGCAGAACTGTGTGGGAGAGAGTGTGGCCTATGATGTGAACTGTGGACTATGCTTAGTGGCAAAGCCCCAGGATGTGTATATCCATTGCAGGTGATGTGCCACACTAATGAAAGAGGTTTATGTGAGATGTTATGGGAAGTATGGGAGGTGGAGATCACGGGAATCCTTGTAGTTTTTGTGTAATATCTATGTAATCTAAGCATCTTTTAAAATATATATGAAAATAAATAAATAAATAAATAATTTAAAAATTAAAAAAAATATATAAATAGAAGAAAGGTTTTCTATGAACTAGAACAAAGGTACATCACTATTACAAGGTGGTAAAAATGTAGTGATGCATGGGAAAATACAATTAATGTAACTTATGTGCTATAATTAACAGCAATATTGTAATATTCTTGCATCAATGTCAAAGAAGGTGCCATATCAACACTAAAGATCAGTAATGAGGGGGTATGGAATTTTTTTCTTTTGAACTAAGGAAAATGTTCAAAGGTTTACTGGAGTGATGACTGCACAAGTCTGTGATAAAAGTGAGAGCCACTGACTGCACACTTTGGATAGAATGTACAAAGCATAGAACTGTATGACATAGTGAACCATGGGACTGGAAGATGGACTGTGGTTAACAGTACAAATTTGAGAGTGATCTTTCATGAAATATAACAAATGTACAATTCCGATGCATAGTGCTAATAATAGAGTGTGTGTGGAAAAAATATACAAAGACTACACTATGGACTATAGTTAGTGGTAATAGATCTTGTTCTTTCAAATATGTAACAAATTTCCCACAACATTGTAAGTTGGGGGAGAGGTGGTGTATGGGAATTCTGCACAATATGTATGATTGTTTTGTGAGATCACAACTTATTTAATAAAAATTAAAATTAAAATAAAAAAAAAAAGACTGAATATACTTAAGGTGTCAGTCCAAACCAAAGCTATTTAAAGATTCAATGAAAATCCAATCAAAATTCCAGCATTCTTCTTTACAGAAATGGAAAGGCCAATCATCAAATTTATATGGAAGGGAAAGGGACCCTGAATAGCAAAAGTCATCTGATAAAAGAAAAATGAGGTTGGAGCACTCACACTTCTCAAACTTAAAAACTATTACAGGGAAGCAGATGTAGCTCAAGTGGTTGAGTGCCTGCTTGCCATGTGTGAGGTTCTGGGTTTGATCCCTGGTACCTCCTAAAAAATAAAGCAAACTCTTAAAAATATTGAGCTGGGAAAACTGGGTCTCCATTTGCAAAAAAAAAAAAAAAAAAAAAAAAAAAAAGAGGATGCCTTTCCAACTCCAAGAAGAAAATGTAGGGAAACATCTTCAGGACCTTTTGTCAGGCAATAGTTTTGTAGACTTCATACCCAACACAAACAACAAAAGTAAAAGAAAAAATAAATAAATGGTACAATCTCATCAAAATTTAAAACTTTTGTACAGGGAAGGACTTTGCTGTAAAAGTAAAATGACAACTTACACAAAGGGGAAAATACTTGGAAACTACATATATAATAAAGGTATAATATCTGGAATATATGAAGAAATCCTTCATCTCAACAACAAAAGAACAAACAATCCAATTAAAAAATGTTTAAGAGACTTGAACAGACATTACTCCAAATTAGATACACAAATGGCCAGAGAGCAAATGAAGAAGTGCTCAACATCATTAATCATCAGGAAAATACAAATCAAAACCACAATGAGATACCATTTCTTACCCATTAGAATGGCTGCTATTAAAAACAAACAGCAACAACAACAACAAAAAACAGAAAATAACAGTAGGATAGGATGTGGAGAAATATGAACACTCATTCATTGCCGGTGAGAATGTAAAATTATGCAGCCACTGTGAAAGAGCGTTTGGCAGTTCCTCAGAATGTTAAGGATAAAGCTACTATATGACCTGCCAACCAAACTACTTGGTATGTACGCAAAACAATTTAAAGCAGGTCTAGAACAGATATTTGCACACTGATATCATAATGACATCATTCATAATTGCCACAAGATTGAAGCAACTGACCTTACATCAACTGATAAATGGATAAACAAAATGTGGTATATACATACAGTGGAATATTATTCAGCCATAAAAAGAAATGAAGTCCTGATACATGCGACAACATGGATGAACCTTCACAACATCATGTTAAGTGAAACAAGCCAGACACGAGGACAAATATTGTATGACGCCACTGATTAGAATAAGCAAATTCATAGAGTCAGAATCTAGAATATAGTTTACCAGGGAATGGGGTAAGAATAGGGCAAATGAAATTAAGGCTATAATATATTTTTCATATATATAAAAAATATTTTTATATATATAAATTTCTGCAATGGTGGAAATGTTTTGGTAATGGATATTAGTATGTGTAGCACAAGATTGTGAATGCAATCAACAGCACTGAAAAGTGTATCTGAATGTGATTAAAAGGAGAAATGTTAAATTGTGTATATGGTAGCAGAATATTTTTTTTTTAAATTCAAGGAACTACAATACACAGTGAGCCTTAAGTAAAACCATAGATTACAGCTAACAGTACAATTAATGTGGGTTCATCAATTAAAACAAAGGTTACACATGGATGCAAAGTGTTGGTTTTGAGGAGGTATATAGTAACCCTGTATTTTATGCATGATTCATCTATAAAACCTCCAATTGTCTAATAAAGAAAAATGCAATAAAAAAGAACCTTCCATCACAAGCACCATGAGAAGTTTCAAGTTGTATAAAGAGTATGCCCTAGAGAAATGTGGTAGGGACTTTTCTTCCTGATATATCACCTCACCTGCTGACTTCCCATACTAAGCAAAACTTTGACATGCCACAAAGCTTCAATTTGTCACCTAAGGCCATAATAATCCCAAACGGGACCATTACATAGTTAAGTTATAGTGGAGAAAAGTATTTTAGTATATTCTTGATATGGTAGGGACTGATTTTAGCAAGTTCAATACACAGGTTTGGGGAAAAAGGTCATATAAAACAATGTTTGAATTTGGATGGAAAGGGTAAAAGGAGTAAGTACGTATTGCTTGAAAATTTTCCCCAGGTTTTTCATGCCCCACAACTACCAAACACACACACATTTTCATGAAAACTACTTGTGTAATATATTAGACTAAATGATATTACCACTCCTACCCATCATGTTACTTATTGCAAGCCTCGGTCTTCATCTATATGATGAACATAATACTTGACCTAATTATGCTCCAAATATAAAGTTAAACATCCAATAAAATAATACAGTACAATGTAAGTTTAAGTGTACAATAAATTGTTATTGTTATACAAATTGAAGTAATATATTTGTCAGTACTTATTAAATCCATTTTTTTAAATTAATAGATAAATGCCAAATGGTTTAAAATTCTGTTCATTGAGTGTATTTAAAGGAAAGAAGAAAAGAAAAACTGAATTTTAATGTTTTAATATAATTTCCTATTTTCTATAATTTGATCTAATAGGGTGTAGTAGACATAAAAATGTACATTTTGTTTCAGTGTAAAATATTCATTTTTTAAAATGTCTCGACTATTTGTCAATGGGAATTTTAAGTTGAAAATTTCCTGGGGTAGATGAAATATAAAGTCCTCTAAACATAAAAAAAGGGGGTAAAGATGGAATTTGGTTTTCTTGTAGGATCCCAGTTTATTCCTGTTGTCCTAGAGATTTTATTAAAAGCACTAGCCTCTTTTCATTCCCACAAATGTACTATTTGGATAATTCCTAATAATGGTCACTCTTTTCTATCTTACAAAATCATGTCATCTTTATCCTTTTCTACCACCTGCTCCTCAGAAGTGACTACCTCTTTTACTTATTTCATTCCACTTACTTATAGAGAGAGGTCCACATGTTTGTCTTAGCTGATAATTTAAAGATATCTTCTTAATTTCATCCCTCTGTTATTTGCTGTCCTACACTACAAATCAGGAATCTAAAATTGGGAAAATATGAAATTAGACCAGCTTAAGTGCAAAAAAAAGTATCTGTTCCTTACATTTGAGAGGTACATTCTGGAACATTCAAATGCATTAACATTCCAATGAATTAAAGGATAAAAATCTCTATATTTGCATAGTGATTTACAATTTATAGCATGCTTTCATATAAATCATGTCACTATATTCCTTTATGTAAAAAGCATTTATTGTCTACAGTCTATTAGATAACCAAATAACGGTTCCTTATACTGAGGGTTTATTCTTGGCAAATGCGATCCATTGCAAAGCAGCATTTGAGCACTCCTGTAGGAACCTGGCTTTATTGTAAATATCTAAATCTGACTTCAAGTTCTCTTACACTTCAGAGCACTTTAATAATTAAATCATCCTTAATTCATTGACCATTGTCCTTTATTTGACTCCATATAAAATCCTATATCCTCCTGCTGAAACATCAACTGGAAAGACAAACACAAAAGTCTTTATGAAAGGGCTATATTATTAATACGGTACTATGACACAATAAAATCAAATATATTCCCCATCTTTTTTTGTTAGAGAAGTTGTAGGTTTACAAAAATCATTCAAAAATACAAAACTCCCATATAGCCCCCCTATTATTAATCCCTTGCATTAGTGTGGTATATATATTACAATCGATGAAAGAATATCATTATAATTGTACTATTAACTGTGTTAATGATTTACATTAGAGTGCCCTGTTGGTGTTATACAGTCTGTAACCGTTGGCCAATTTGATGTAATTATGAATTCCAAAAATATAATTGGATCATGCTTGTAAACTGATCTGTTAATCTGGGCATGATTAGGTTATGATTAGGGTGTGGAGCCCCACCCCTTGGTGGGTGGGGAATTGAATATAAAAGGCAAGGCAAAGGACAGATGGAGCAGGTTTTGAAGCAGTCTTTTGAGAAGCAGTTTTGATGTTGGAAAGAAGGCCCCAGGAGAAGAGAAGCAAGCCGTTCGCCTGATCGTCTACAGCTGACCTTGTGGAAGAAACAGGAGCTAAGCCCAGAGAGAAACACAGCCCTGGGAAGAGAGGAACCCCAGAAGCCTGAACCCTGGCAAACGCTGGCAGCTATCTTGCTCTAACATGTGGCAATGGACTGTGGTGAGAGAAGAAACATAAGGCTTTATGGCCTGGTATCTGTGGATTTCTATCCCAAATAAAGACCAACCCATTTTTGGTATTTCACATTAGCACCCCTTTGGCTGACTAATACACAGTCCTATGCTTTACTTTGTTTTTTGTTAATTTCTTTTTATTCCACTTAAATGTACAACCTAAATTTTTCCCTTTTAACTACATTGAAATATATAATTCAGTGCTGCTAATTACATTCAAAATGTTGTGCTATCATCACCACAACTCATTACCAAAACTTTTCTATTACCCCAAATAGAGACTCTGTACAATTTAAGCATTAATTCCCCATTCCTTATCCCCAGCCTCTGGTAACCTATGTACTAGTTTATGACTCTGAATTTGCTTATTCTAATTATTTCATATTAGTGAGGTCATACAATATCTGTCATTTTGTGTGTGGCTTATTTTACTCAACATGATGATATCCATAGGATCCATCCATGTTGTTGCATATATCAGTACTTCATTCTTTTTCTCAGCTGAATAATATTCAATTGTGTGTATATTCCACATTTTGTTTATCCATTCATTGATTGAAGAATGCTTGTTTTGCTTCCATCTTTTGACAATTGTGAATGATGCTGCTATAAACACAGGTGTGCAAATATATTTTCTAGTCTCTGCTTTCAACTTTTTTGGCTATGTACTTAGAAGTTGGGTTTCCCAGGTCTTATGGTAATTTTATACTTAACTTTCTGAGGAATCACCAAAATGTCTTCCACAGTGGCTGCACCATTTTACATTCCCACTAAAAGAATGAGTGTTCCTATTTCTCCACATCCTCTCCAACACATGTCATTTTCCATTTTTTTAATTAATACTAGCCATTCTAGGGAGTGGGAAATGATATCTCCCAGCAATTTGTATTTCCCTAATTGCTAATATTGTTGATCATCTTTTTATGTGCTTTTTGACCATTTTTATACAAACCACATCTGCCCCCATCAACAACAGAAAACATATTTAGGTTAATAGAAGTGCCTATTTCAATTTATGTTGCAAAATCTGAACCAATACAGTTATGAGAAAGATAGCTTATTGATAGTGCCTTATATATTAAATATTATATGGAAGCTTATTTTCTAAATTTCTATTTAAAAACCATTAAGTAGAATCTCCTAGTTAAAGTCTTAGCACTAGTTGAAAAGAATGTCATGATAAGTTCATTCAATTTATTCTTCATAAATATTACTCAAAATAAATTTTCTTTTTATCATATTGGAGTTTCACCCTGAAACATCCAATCCCATTTTGATAATTATTAGAACTGCTTACGAGTATTTCTGATTCTCCACTTTTTAGGCACACATTAAGGTATAACACTAAGGGCTTGTCAAGGAATGTGAAGAGAAGTGATTTGTGTCATTTCCTGGTGAAGTCTTCAAATGCCCAATTCACATATTCCCTTTCTTTTGTGCCAGACCGTGAACCAGAGGGTAAAGGCTTAGTCAAATTGATTCCATTTTTGAAAATACTTTGACAGATATATAGTGCCAGAGAAATAAATATGTGCTGCTTTAAATCAGAAATATTTTTGACTGCTTGTTTATGTATCATAATCTAATTTTACTAACACATTCATGAAAATAAAAATAATTATGTGTTGCAAGGAGGGTGAATTAGGCTGAATAGTGGCTATCCAAAGGTAACAAGTTTTGATATCTGGAAAGTGTGATGGTTACCTTTTAAGGAAAAAAAGAATGTTGTTTTATTTTTCAGATGTGATAAAGCATTTTGAGATGGAGAAATTATCTTGAATTATCCAGGTGGGCTTAAATGCAATCATAAGTGTCTTTGTCAGTGAGAGGCAGACGGAGATGTCACACAGTCACACACAGCAGAAAAGGTGAAAGATTCGAAGACACTGGCCTTGAATAGTAGAGTGATATCGCCATGAGTCCAGGAATGCTGGAAGCCATCAGAAGTTTCCCTAGAATTTCTGGAAGAAATTTGACACTGTTCAATCTTTACTTAGGGCCAGTGACAGTGATTTTGGATTTCTAGGCCCCAGAACTGTGAAGGAATGCATTTATGTTGTTTTAAGCCATGAAGTTCAAGGTAATTTGTTACAGCAGCCATAATAAAAAAAACACAGAGGTATAAATTTCAATAAGCAATCTTTTCTGGATAAAATACATACATTTTTATGTTTTCACCCAGGAGTGTATCTGCCTCATAAAAAATTTATAGTACTCAAAAATTTAATAAGTCCAAACCCCCAAACTAATCAAACTTGATTTTCTAGTTTGTTTTACATTTGGAGCAACTACTTAAGTACTAAAAATACATATATATGTAATATTTCTTCTCAAAACTATTTTCCATACTGACAAGGATTTAATGGACTGCAGGTAGCACTTTAAAGAAATTATATCTCCCTGTAATGAACATTGGCAAAATGATTTTAATACAAATTGAGAAATTATAGAAAGCTTGGGAATAAAATTTACTTCTGTTTTCTCCCAGAGAAACTGTTCTGAGAGCTGTAGTTCACTAACCATTGCAGTATCCCTCTACCTACTATAAATTACCAATGAGTTTTCGTTACTACAGATATCAAAGTAAGGGTCAGTCCGTGAAAAAAAAGGTCTTATGTCTTCATTGTAGAAAGAGGTCTTTCCCATCAACCAACCCATCATTCAAATGCTATTACCCCAGAATTAAAACTTTAGTGATGTAGGCCTTATAAAAAGTATAAAGGTAGGAATTTTGCATATCACTTCCTCTCCTATATGACAAGAACCTGGCTAAGTAGATGACACTTTCATAATTATTTATTAAATTATTTTTAAAAACCAATTGGCAATTACAGAGGAAGATACAATTTCAGTCTCTTGGTGTTTATCTTCCTGTACCGATTATTTTCTTAAGAAAACTTGCTGAAGAAATATTTTATATCTTGCCTGACCAAGCCCAATCGTGATGTAAAACTGCATAGTATCATCATATTTTTGCTGTCTCTATTTTTCATGCTTCACAATGCCTTTCCATCATTTTATGTACTGTTTTCCCCAAAATATTCAAGAATATCACTGTGGTGTTCCTGCATAATATTCACATGCTTTATATCCATTTTTTTAGTTTTATTTTTTTTGTTTATTGACTTCTTGATTATATTCTTTCTCAACCAAATTTGCCTCTCCTGATTTAGATGGAGTTGAACTGTGAAAATAGTAAAAGGCCTAAATAGAAGGAAGAAAACCAATTGCCTAGTCATATTTCTATTATTTATCAGCATTCTATCTTGAGCCTCGATTTCCTCATTTGTAATGTACAATGATAACACTTGCCCTGTGTACTTCCTGGGTTTGACAGAGTGATGAGATGAAAATGAAAACATGTATCCTAAAGCAATTTGAAAATACTTTATAAATAAGAGGAATTAATGTTATATCCCCTGTAATTTGCTTAATAATTAAAAATTAAAATGATTAAAAATCATTAAAAATTAAAAATGATACAACAAGGGAAGCAGCTGTGGCTCAATTGGTTGGGCTCCCATTTACCATATGGGAGGCCCCGAGTTCTATTCTTGGGGCCTCCTGGTGAAGGCAAGCCAGCCTGCACATCCGGTGAGCTGATACAGCAAGATGACACAACAAAAGGAGACAAGCAGACACAGAAAAACACACAGCAAATGGACACAGAGAACACAAGCAACAAGGGGGGGGATAAATAAGTGAATAAAAATAAATCTTTAAGAAAAATGATACAGCAAGTTACAGGCAAGCACTGGGGATTTGCAGGTATGTGGTTGAAAGTACAAAGTTGGGAATGCTCTTATGGCAATATGACAAGGAAGGGTTACTGGTTTAGGGTGTTGGTTGGGGGGGCATTCGAGACAGGGCACACCTGGAGCAGGCTTCTAGGGATTCTGTGAGTGATCATTTTGTCATAATGTGTTGTATCAGTGGGTGGAGACCAATATAATGAGTGGGAAGGTGTTGGACTCCCATCCTCCAGAGGACCGATTTGTGCAGAAATAGACAGGTGGGAGTCTCTCAAGAGCAAGGGCGGTTCCTAATAAGGGAGGACAAACCAGTGTGTCAAGACCTCAGTCTTGTAACATGCAACTATGAATCTTGTCATCCAACAAGTCAAGCCAGGGAGTTGCCGTGGGCCCCAGGGAGATGCAGAGGGAGGAATAGAATGGCTTGAACAGGGGGTATTTAGTGGTCAGTGGAATTTTTCTGCATGATCTCACAGTGATGGACACAGGGCTTGGTAAATATCATCAAAATTTGTAAAAGTTACAGTCTAAAGTGTAAACCACAATGTAAACCATTGACCATGTTTAGTAGCTATGATTCACTATCTGTATTTCAGTTATAACAAAGCTACCATCCACATGTAAAAAGGTATTACTATGGGGGGAGAAGAAAGGGAGAGGATGTTAAGTATATGAGTTTCCTGTATTCTGTGTGTGACTTTGCTGTGACCTAAAACTTCTTTGAAAACCAAATGAAAAATAGTGAGACACTGGGGAATGAGTGCAGGAAGATGCCACAGAACAGACAAGACACCAGATAGTGCAGTGATGAAAGGCAAAATGTCAAAAAAAAATTTTAATATTTTTCATTTTTTAAAAATCCCAATCTTAATTTTATTTTACTTTTAACTTTTTAAAATTTTCATGTATTTTATCTCTTATATTTAAAGTTATCATTATTATTTCATTTTCCTATTAATTGTATTCGGCTATTATAATGGCCTCATCTTTGAAGAAGCTTTGGATCACACAAGAGCTACAACTGGGGTGGGGGAGGATGGTTGGTTTGCGGTGTCAGGGACAGGGGATACATGAGAGGAAGTTCACCTGAGCATACATATAAGGTATATAAAAATGTTTAAATATTCATGGGGCATTGTCATGGAGGGCAGAAACTCACACAATAAATGAGAGAATATTGAATTACCATCTTGGAGAGCTCTGCCACATTCTCTAAGGGATCAGCAACAGTCCCCCAAGTGCAGGGGCAGTGACTGGCGAAGGAGGATGATCCACTGATGGGCCCTTGATATTGATGACTAGGCTTATGAGTTTTTGTTCTTGAAATTGAAACTTAGCCTATTGCTATGGGGTGCCTAAGGGTTGCCTCCTGGGAGCCTCCTTGTTGCTCAAATGTGACCTCTCTCTAGGCCAAACTCAGCATATGAATGCATTGCCTTACCCCCAGCTTGGGACATGCCTCCAGGGGATGAGCCTACCTGGCACCGAGAGATTGCTACCAAACACCAACTGGCGGTGCAGCTGGAAGAAGACTTCAAATAAAAGAGGGAAAAGGTAAAGACAAATGAGTTTATATGGCTAAGAGACTTCAAAGTGAATTGGGCAGTCATCCTAGAGGTAATGCTTATGCACATCTCAGCAGGATCTCATAGACTTCCAAAGTGAATACTACTCCCAAATAGTGGGGCTCAGGAGACACCCAGGTTCTATGGTCAGTACAGATAGCTCCAGAGTTTGGTGCCTTGTCAGTTGGCCCTACTTTGGAGTTTGTGCTCCTGAGAGTGACTGAGTTGGACTCAATTATGTCTTCCCTGCACATGGTTCATCTGTCCCTTCTGTTTAAACCTGTGCTTGATGTTGGAGTTTGTAGGTGTACTTCCAGAGACTTGAGTCTTTGGGCTGTCCATGTGCCAGCTGGGCCCAGAACCTCTGTGGAGCTGCAACACCTACTCTACAGCTCATTGGACTCTCACCCAGGACACCTAGTGGGGAGATGATGATGGACAACAGCCGTCTCAGGTAATGGAGAGAGTCTGCTCCTGCAGGCAGGATAGTCCTATCCATCTTCCCCATGGGATATAGCCCCCTTTCAACTGGAGGTGGAGTGGACATCACCATCCCAGAATCCTCAGGATTGGGGGAAGAGCTATGGGCTAGAGTGGACTTACTGGTTCTACTATAGATATATTGTGATTCTAGCAATGGAAGAAATTACAACTTTGATATGGAGAAAGTGGCCACTGGAGGCTCTGGGGGAAGGGAGAGGGCAAAAGAGTTGTAATATGGGATTTTTTTTCAGGACTTGGGAATAGTCCTGAGTGACATTGTAATGACAGATGTAGGCCATTTTATATCATCACAAAACATGCAGATCTGTGTGGGAGAGAATGTAGACTACAATGTGAACTATGGTCCATGTTTAATGGCAAAGCCGCAGGATGTGTTTATCAATTGCAATGAATGTGCCACACTAATGAATGATGATTATGTGGGAGGTGTGGGAAGTGGGGCATATGGGAATCCCTATATTTTTTGTGTAACATTTATGTAATCTAAGTAGCTTTTAAAAAATAAATAAATTAAAAAAAAACTACAATGAGATATCATTTCATACCTATCAGAATGGCCACTACTAAAAAAACAGAGAACTACAAGTGTTGGAGAAGATGTGGAGAGATAGGAACACTTCTTCACTGTTGGGGGGAATGCAGAATGGTACAGCCACTGTGGAGGACTGTTTGGCAGTTCCTAAAGAAGTTGAATATAGACTTGCCACGTGACCCTGTAATACCACTGCTGGGTATATACTCAGAAGAACTGAGAGCAGTGACACGAACAGACATCTACACCCTGATGTTCATAGTGACATTATTCATGATTGCCAAAAGTTGGAAACAACCCAGGTGTCCATCAACCGATGAATGGATAAATAAACTGTGGTCTATTCACACAATGGAATATTATGCAGCTGTAAGAAGAAATGAAGTCGTAATGCATATGACAACATGGATGAACTTGGAGGACATTATGTTGAGCGAAGCAAGCCAGACACAAAAGGACAAATACTGTATGATCACGTTACTACGAACCAAATATATTGTGTAACATATTGTATGATCCAAAAAAAATTTTATATGTATCCAGTACATTTAATTGAGAAATGTATATATTTATTCAACTATGTTTTCTTTTTAGTTTTTAATTGTTTATATTTTCAATTATTAAATGTATAAAATAAAGTAAAAAAAATTCGTTGTAATATATTAAATTAATAGTTCATTTCTACTAGTTTTGATAATGTCATAATCCATTTTATATTATATGTATATTTATATTATATAAAATGTATATTTCAGTCAGCAATCCCATCTTCAACAAAATGAGAGAACTCACATTGGAGAGAAACCTTATAAATGTCATTTATGTGTGAAAAACTTCAGCCAATTTTCTAATCTTAAACACCAAGAGAGAATACACACTGTAGAAAAACTGCATGAATGTTGTCTGTGTAGGAAACCTTTCACCTGTATTTCTCCCCACAGGCAACATTAAGGAATTCATGCTGGACAGAAACCATAATATCATATATATGGGAAAACCTTAATTTTTCTGGCCTTAGACAATAGGAGTTTAATCAAATGGAGAGAATCCCCATGAATGTCAACAATTTGAGATAGTCTTTCAGTCAATATTCTTATTTTAAATGTAACAACTCACACTATAAATGTATTGCATATTTAAGAGACTTCAGCTGTAGATTTAACCTTTAAACATACCAGAGAACTCACATTCTGAAGAAACACTGTTTTTAATGTGTTCAGAAATTCCTGTCATCATCCATACTTCTTCAGATAATCTAATAACATTCATATTGGTGAGAATCCATATGTATGTTATGTAGCAAAGCCCTTAATATATAAATAATATACTATGTGAGAAACAATATAGTGTAAATATAATGGAATTGGAGAGGCCTCTTCTACCACTCTAATAAACTAATCAGAAAAATCACATGTGAGGAATTCTGAAAAAAAATAAAATAAAATGTATATTTTATATAATATAAATGTTATATATAATATATGATGAGTTATAGCATTAATATATGAGAAAGAGATTGATCATTTAGCAAGATGAGGAAGAAATCAATGTTCAACAGAATTAATGCTAAATAAAATGATTAAATTCTGGTGGTAATTTTGTTGAGGCAGTACGTTAAGCTTTCTCCTGATTGCATGATACATCTTTCCTGCTTCTCTATTCTTGATTCTCCACCTTTTCCTCTATCCTTTTTGTACATTTCTATTTGTTTTCTTTACCTTCAAAGTTTCATTTTGAGTTCTGCATTCTCTTTAACTTCATTTCTGCCCATACTTATAGGTATATCTTTCTGAATTTATCATTGATACTAGTATTTACCTTTCCATATTTAACCATTTTAACAGCGAGAAGTCAAGCACTTTAAAAGCAAATACTTGGAAGCCAATGTGGCTCAAAAGATTGAGTTCCCACCTACCACATGGGAGGTCCCAGTTTTGGTTCCCGGTGCCTTGTAAAGAAAAAGAGCAAGACAGCAAGTTGACTTGGCAGGCAGGTGCAGCAAACTGATGCAAAAAGATGACACAACAAGAGACATGAAGAAAACATAATGAGAGACACAACAAAGCAGGGAGTGGAGGTGGCTCAAGTGATTAGGTGCTTCCCTACCACATTGGAGGACCCGGGTTTGGTTCCCAGTATCTTCTAAAAAAGACCAGCACACAACAAACAGACACAGCTAACATTAACAATGGGGTGGGGGAGAGGGGGATAAATAAATAAAAAAAATATAAAACAAATACTGTATCCGTACAATTTATATCATTTTCATTTGTCTTTAACAGAGTCAAAAAAAATTCAAAAGATTCCATTGAAATATAAATAGAGCTGATCCCTTACCTTCAAGTTTCGTTGACATCTGCAAGCAGAGAACATTATAGTAATTTCACAGTAAGGCTGCCAAATATGACACCATATAAAGTCTATAGCAGATACTCTTTCTTGCTATGAAAAGTCCAAGGCCTAATGACACCCCTAAATGCCTGGAGAAAGGAAGTGATGGCATTCCTGTCAATAGTGGTGTTGTCAGGTGCTAGAGGAGATGGTCTGAAGATGTCAAGAAGTGAAACCTCCCTCCTGGGCATGGCAATAGCCTGCTGATACACACTTGAGTACATCCATTATTTTACATAACAGTTACTACTGCAATACTTGGACTGTGGAATTACAGTATTATTACATGGATAATCAAGATGACTTTTTCTCACTGATTATCGCCGGCTTTAAAAAAATAGATGGAAAGAGAAAATGTATTCATTGTCAATTCTTTTCATAAGAGTAAAATACTAGTTTGTTATAAGTGAGACTTTTTTTGTCCTTTGTTCTCTTATTTCCATGTGACTCCGGTTTTCACTATTATTTATTATTTTTTTAACTCTC
The DNA here is from genome assembly GCA_029593785.1 of Cabassous unicinctus. Classification (NCBI taxonomy): domain Eukaryota; kingdom Metazoa; phylum Chordata; class Mammalia; order Cingulata; family Chlamyphoridae; genus Cabassous; species Cabassous unicinctus. Next base: position 15,323 of record JAQZBX010057892.1, read on the forward strand.
CATCATCATCAACATCTATATTTTATTATATCCATCTCCTCAGCATGCAATTATCTGTTCCTTAATTTAGAAAACATCTCCTTTCTACACTGCCAAATTCATCCCTTTGACTTTTCTTTTTTCCTGTTGAGGAGCCTCTGATGAGTTATTTGTTGGCAGTGGATATTCTGTCTGGATATTACTGTTGGGTATTTGAATTTTTCATAAGAATTCCTGATAGAGGGGACTGATAGAATTCATGAAGAAGAGATTTTATTTCTTTATTTCTTGGTGAGATCTCAAGTGACATTGATGAAGCATAATGGTGTGTCAAAATGGACTCAATATTCTTCCTCCAGGCTTTATTTTCCCCTCTCCCTAGTAACTGGGGGTTACTGCTTCTAATTGACTAACTAGGAGATTTCTCTTTCCTCTAAGGGCACATGGTTGCAATTTTCCCTCTACTCATCTATTATCTCCCAATTTCTTGTCCCCAGTTTTAATTCTAATGTTTCTATATGCTTGCTTAAAAGCGGACTTAAACTTCTTGTACTTCAAATATCACTAGCCTTCTTCAGAAATTAAAACCTTTATTATTTTTATAGATTTTTACTTTGAAATAGATCATAGTTTATGTGTAAATTTTTTTTCAACCAATACAGAAAATAAAATTAGTTGACTGGTAGAATTAATTATATAATCCAAATTGGGTAGTTACAGGAATTATTTCTGATATCAAAAAAATAGAAGGAAGATTACATGGTTCATTAAACATGAAAAGAAATATTCTAGAAATATAGCAGTCAAGATCTGTCATCACAAGGACTCTGAGGTGATTTTCTTTTTCTCACTTCTTAGCCTGGCAAACATTTTCTTGCTACTCCAAAGGGATGACATTTCCCTTCCCTGATTTTTTCAGTGCTTTTATTCAGTCTTCTAACCTTTGTACATGAAGACAAACTACTTTGTATCAGTTGTGAGTTGTTTTATAGAAGACAGTTTTCTCTTAGTAATTAAAAGATGGCGAGTTTGAATTTGAGAGCAAGAAATCTTATCTTTTAACTTTGAATCTTTCCTAGCAGTTGAGGAAAAGAGTAAGTAGTTTTGGAATATAGTAAGCATTAATTTAAGGACTTCATGTTTCTTAATAAAACTTTGGGAGTCATTAAGAAACATATTTCCTATCTCACAGAACTGCAGATTGAGTGAAATTTGATATGTTGACGCCCGGTTGACAAGTACTGATTAAATATCTTTCTTATTGTAACATACTATGCAGATGTAGAGTGTAGCTGTGAACGAGGAGGACAGGTACCCCACCTTCCTGAAGTTTGCAATGTATCAGATAAGACATCTTTAAAAATAGCAAATACTTAATTTAAAAACTAGGAGTAAGCAAGTGACAAATGAGAAACTCATTGTGTTAAGGGATCATACAAAAAGGGGACCAACTCGAACTGTTAGGGAGTATGAGGTAAAATGCCCTGAGGAAACAGAATTTTATATGAAGTCTGAAAAATGAGGAGGTAAAAAGAAGTGGGGAACACATTTGGGTAGTGGGGATACCACGTTCTAGAGAAGGAAAAATGGACGTGGTGTTCTACAAAAATGAGATCCCCAGTATGGCTGAAGTAGAAAGTTAGGAATAATGAGAACCATCTGTTTCTTAAGATTCCAGGAATTTAACCTGAGAACATAAGGAGTTATTGAGAGATTCTAAACAGAGGAATTTGCTTCAATGCAAATTTTAGTAAAGTCATTTTTGCTTTGTGTGACATACAGTGGATAGTTTCAAGCATAAAAGAGAAGTCCACTGTGTGCAATGCTGCTGAGAGATCATGTAAGATGACTAAAATGTAATCTAACAACAAGGTCCATTGGTGACTTTCAAAAGAACATTTTTATGATGGAAGCAGGTAACAACTTAGAATTATACAAAAAGGAAATGAGAAGTGAAGAAAGAAAAGGACATAGATAGGTCTCTAAGATAAAGTAGATACAGATAGATAAATATTTAGATAGTGTGAAAGCTGAGTGTGGCCTGCCACTTTTCTCCAGTATCCCATAAATAAACCCTGTGCTCTGGACCAGATGTGTTAGCCTGATTCCTAGGACAGGATGATAATTATGGACTGACTCGTTTCTCCAGGGCATCTTGACATAAAACACATCCCACAGCAGACAGTGATCTATCTGTCTGCATGCTTCTGCCTCTTTGGCTTAAGGACATATAAACATTTCCAGAATCAGTATGCATGTTTTATGGTACCTGGACTAGCCCTGCTGCTATATCTGTTCCCAGTGGGGAGAGAGTAGCATTTTCTCACCACAGCACAAGCATAAGGGGAGTGCATATAGACCATCTCCCTGCTTTGGCCATGGACCAAGACCTGCTGGCAATGGGGAACCAATGCCCACTACTGAAGTGCACCTTGTTCTATTCCTCATCTATGTGAGTAAACATTGTTCTATCCAGTGCCTATGTGAAACGTGTTTTTGCTGGCAACCCTGACATCCACAAACTGGAGATGTTTGGGACCCTAGGACTTCTGTTTC
>JAQZBX010057893.1:0-17858 GCA_029593785.1 Cabassous unicinctus
AAAACCTGTTCTTTGCCTTGCCTTTTATATTTGATTCCCCACCCACCAAGGAGTGGGGCTCAACGCCCTACTGACTGACATGGCCCAGTCAATGCCCTAATCATAATTCAATCATGCCCAGATTAACAGATCAGATTACAGGCATGATCCAATTATATTTTTGGAATTCATAATTACATCAAATTCCCCAACGGTTACAGATGCCATCAGAGAACTCTCTCCATTAAAAAATAAAGTAAAGCAAGAATATTCTTCTAATGAGCCAGGTCTGTGAAGAAGAAGGTTTAGTGTGTAACACATCAACACAGGGTGTAGTAGTGGGAATACAAGGGTCAGGGATTGGGCAGTATTTTTGTTTACTAAAGGCTGCCAAAGCAATATACCAGAAATATGTTGGCTTTTACAATGGGAATGTATTAGGTTAAAATCTTACAGTTTTGAGGCTGTGAAAATGTCCAAATCCAGGCATCATCAGAGATGCTGTGTCACCGAAGGTTAGCTGCTGGTGATTCTGGACTCCTGCCATGTGTCAAGGCACAATGCTAGTTTTTCAGGTCTTTGCCTTCTCTTCTGTGTCACATTGCTTTCAGCTTCTCGCTCTCCATCAGCCTTCTCTCTCAGCCTCTCAGTGGCCTCTTTCCATGCCTCTGTGCTCCACTGATACCAGCTTCCGGGACCTTTCTCTGTCTCTGCCAGTCTTTTTCTCTATTAGTTTATTCCTCTGTTTATAAAGGACTCCAGAAAGAAGATCAAGACCCACCCTGAGCTATGCCCTAATGAAGCAATCCAAGCAAATGACCCTTATCAGATCTATTCGAATCAAAGGTTTGCAATAGGTTCAATTTAAGAACATTATGTTCTGGGGTCCACATAAAAGACTCAAACCAACACAGGCAGAAAGGCAAAAATCAGAATATTTAGATTATAAGACTATGTTTTCCATCAGTTTCTGGAGTAGGAGAAAGTCCTTTGAGAATCAGGAGACATATTTATATCTCAAAATGCCTCTAATTATTAGTGAAGAATGTGATACTTTGGCGTGGGTGCTTTGGCATCAAAGTGTAACAATGTTGGAAATTATTTCCAAGTGATGTGTAAATTAAAGACTTCTTTACTACTTTTACTGGCAAACCTAATTTAATAATGGGGTAAGCTAGAATCAGATTTAGGTAAGGAGGTGTCTGTTACTTAGTAATATATTTGACAATCAAAAATGTTCAGGCAGCATCAAAATGTGACACATATACCCATTTACTGACCTTAAGCAAGTTCTTTGACCATTCTAGGCCTTGGTTTTGTCATCTAAAAATTGAAGTAGTTAGGTTAAATTATCTTTAAGTTCCCCTTATTTGTAATAGACTGTTGAGCAATAAAAATTTTAAAGTAAACAAAACATAACTTGATTGCACCTGCTCTTTAAAGACTACATCCCATGTGACCAATCCTAACGGACAAGGTGCCTTTTCTGGCACAGGAAATTTATTATTCTTATTAGCAATTTTATCAACAGCAATTAAAACTCTAACAGGATAGAGCTTGAACTCTGATGCAGCTTTGACTAATGAGCTAATGGAAAAATAAGATTTGAAGCTAAAACATCATTGTAGTTTACTCAGCTAGAGTCTTTCATCTATATTTCTTAAATCATTCTTAATGTTCACAAATACTGCACATCATAAAGAATCCTAGTAAGCTCAAAAATGTGTCCAGAATTTTCAGCACATGCATGTTAAATTTAATTCTTACCATACCTCTATGAAGTTGACACTATACAATTAAGAGGGCTGAAAGTTTGAGAAGTTAGGTAAATTACTCAAGGTTATCAGCTATAATTTGTGGTTCTCTGTCTAAACTTAGGGATCACTGACCACAAGGCTGAGTCTATAAAAACACAGAAAGGAAAACATATTTGATGTATATGGTTTTTCCCCTGTGATATGAAGATGTATAGCTTCATTTTGACATTTCGTTTGTAGTGTTGTAAACAGAATTGAACATACTTAATCAAATTTCCTATTTACTCTTAGTTTCAATTATTCCCTGTTACCCAATTTGGCAAAGTGTAAAGTTATCTAGGTTATAATGCATCTATGAAATGATATATTTATTTGCAACAGACATTTTTTAACATCCTTGTAGTATAATAGCTGAACAGTCAGTGTTAAACTTTCATATAATTCCATGCACTGTGCTCTAAAATTTGCACCTAATCTGCAAAACAAGAGAGTAGTTTATGATCTTTTTTTTTTCTTTATTAGAAAATTGAGCCTATTAATTTTAGGAGGAAGGAAAAATCATTAGGTTAAAATGCAGACATTAAGTTGAATATTGTCATTCTGGACCCTCCAGGCATGGAGTCACACTGTTGTATCAAGGATTAAAGTATCTGCAGGCCATGATGCATTACTCCCTAGGCGTTTTCCCTTATAGAATTATGGAAGTCACTGAGTAGCACTTGGGAAGGCTTCTTTTATGTGCACCCCCTTTTATAAATTAACTTCAAACATCCTTAGGCACATTAAGGAAATGCTTTAGCTCAGTTTTGGGTGGTGAAAACACATTAAGTCTTGTTGGGAAGAATTAAAAAATTGTCCTAATCCTTGTATAATGCATAAAGCAGGTATTTTAGATTATAGGAATTTGGAAGAATATGATTACTTTTACACAATGAATTCTAGGCGATTCAGTATTCCTATGAGGAAGAACATGTACAGGATTTCTTAAAGCCACATATTAAAGAAGGATGCTGTCAGTAAAGTGAGGTAGGGAGGGGGCAGTGTTATACAAACATTGCCAAAAATGTATGTTCAGTATCAGAACATTTAGTATTTAGTATTGGAACAGGCAACAGATTATTTCAGCTGGTTGTTTGTTCCCCAACATATGAGATAAAACAATGAATGGAAGGGCCTAATACTGTCCCTGACATAGAGTAGGCACCCAGTAAATAACCAGGCACTGTATCAGGCTCTCCAGATACATTGCTTCATTTCATAGGTACATATATGTAAGGCATCATCATGAAATATGCATATAAATACACATATATATGTATACGTTTATTTCATGATGATGGCCCATATAGCACAAATAGTATTAACAAAATGTCAACACATTTACAGCTTAAATATTTTATTATTTTATGCATAAGCAAATAGATTGAATTGTAGTCTTCCTTTAGCTATGTGTAAGTTTCATTTGGTGCTGAATTTTCATAGTGCAATATTTTAAGCTTGGTTTAAATAAAAGCAATGGTTTTTTCAATAGTTCAATAGTTTAAAGACAGAGCTTTGAAAAAGTGGTGGGGTGAATCTGACGATGAAATAGTGGTAATGTTTGATGCTGCATCATGCTGATAACAATTTTCTGAAACTATCACCTGTCTTTGTGAGACACTTGATGGAATTGCAAAAAAAAAAAAAAATGGCAAAGATTATGCCATAAATACTGGATCTCACTTAACTAAACAGATACAGTGCTAGTTTGGCTTCCTGTGTATGTGGCATTAACACTGAACTCCACATGGGATCTTTTTGTACCAAGTCTCCATAATGAAGCCCTTTGTTAGCCAGTTTTAAAGGGAATTTAGTACCATCCCATAAATGGATTACTCTGTTAACTGCAGTCTGTGCTGAAGTGCTATCATGCATTTTCTCTTTTACTCTGCGTGATTCATTGAACATTTTATGGGCTTGTTTACTACAGAGAATGAAAAGGTTACTTGTGAAGTTGGCTTTAGAAAAATCCAGGTGAGGACCAGTAATGAAAAGACTTAATTACATTTCTCAGTAATCCTCACACCACCAGGATCACACAAGCAGGCAAAGTACCAAAAATGAAATCTCTGCAGATATTACACATACCGAGTGACCTTACAGATTTCCCCAGAAATCCTAGCAGGTGGTGGTAAAGTATCTTTGAATGCCACTAATAATTTACAACATGGTAGAGAATAAATGCTTTGTTTCATATTGTTAGGATGCTAAAATTTTCAACAGGCATATAACAATTAAATATTTGAATTTCTTCAACACGGACATTTTGAATATGCCTTTGTTTTTTATTTAAGTATATAAATTGTCACTTACTTTTGGAAATAATAATACTCGATGGAATACAGAAGATAAAGAAAATGTTTTGAATACTTCCAGTGCCATCTATTGGCTGTTAAATTTATTATTTCAATGTTAAGTTAAGACATACCCAATTATTATAAGTTAAGGAGTTATGTAATAATTTATTACGTATTCAAAATAAAAACACATACAATAAAATGTTTGAAGGGTTAAATATCACAATGTTCCTCAGGATTCTTTTGTGTAGTATTTCAAATTATTTAATATACTTGACATATATAATAAGAGGGAATAAACAGAGATAGAAATATTTTGAGTATAAATTCTACACGAACACGCATCCTGTAGATTATTTTCAATACCTACCATAGAATATTTCACTTACGTCACATACAAACTAAAACTAAAGTTTCTTCTTTATATAATGAATAATTTGCTAAAAAGCTTGTAGTTTTTATAAAAGCAATGTTAATCTTCTTTTATTATTGTAAGTATAGGGAAGCTATTTCATATCACAAAATGGCTCAATTAATTGGATTTTTTCTTCATGCAAGGACCAAAAAGAGCAGAGAAGAAATTATGAAATAGATTTTTAAAGAAATTTTTTCTAAAGTTCCCTTTTTATATGTGTATCATAACTGTCATTGAATTAGGTAATTTGAACATACAAATTAAAGAACATGCAATTAATTAATTTCATGTAAAATTATTTTCTCACTCAAATTTTCAAGCACAGCTAATTGAATAATGAAGATTTAAGCCCAGAAAAAAATAAAGCCACCTTTTAAAAAAATTGGCTCTCTCCTCCTGCCTCTTATAATGAGTACTTTCATAGTTTTATGATCTATAAATGTCCCCACTGTGAGAGAGAGAGAGAATAAGAATATTGGGATAAATTGGCAATCATGATTTGTCCAAAGATAATAAAAATGTCTCATGGTACAGTGAGTTATTCATCTTCAATGCACCTCACTTTTAATTTATAGATCTGTAATATATTTGAACATTATTTTTATATAGTACTTCACTTTAGCAAACACTTTTCATTTCATCAATTTACATGATTTATATATTATTTACTATATAATTTTATAATGTTTACAGTTAGATGAAATACATCTGAGTCATATATAAAAGAGATGTTTAAATTTTCCAAAAAGAAATCTATTGTTAATTTGTTCATTCAGTTTTTATCTTTTGCATTTCTATGTAGATACTTCGCTCTTACCAAAGACATAACAGTCCTCAGAACATCCAAAGAATTTAATGGGTAATAAAACTTCTTTATATCAAAATCTATTCAGAAATGGAGCCCTATTTTCCCATACGTTTCCTATTCAAATAGATTGCTTTCACATATGGAAAACAGTTAAAACAGTACTTTCCATTGTCAATGCCACCAGTTTCCATAGGAGGGTTAGCTAGACAATGAAACATCCAAATGTGACTATGAAAGTATATAGGTACTTGATTCTTGTCTATAATCTAGAAACGTTGTGTCTGATTCTCATTTTCTGTTTCCCTATAGGAATATCTCTTACATGAACCAAGGTCTTTTTGACTTTATACTGTATTCGATATTCAGAAAACATGTGAATGAAATTGTGCTGCTCTGTGTTTGAAAATAAATAAAACACTTAAAATCAAACTCCAGAACAAACACTCAAGAGAAGAGAACTTCACTATCTTAAAATAATGCTTTCTTTTTCTGTACTGATTCCATTAGTCATAGCTTACAAGGGCCCTCAAAGCCTGTCATCCTCCAGAGAACTGGTTTAACTATCTGGTAAAATCGTGCTCTCCCTGAAGACGGACCTCAAGGGTTGACACGATTCAGCACTATCCAGGAACTTGCCTGCATTCAGCCTATTAAAAATTAATACAGCTCAGAATATAATGGGAGGTCTCATCAATGGACTGCTATTTAGGTATAAGTTGCTATTTGGATATGCATCCAATGAAGAAACTACATATGCTAGGGTCAATTGAGGGAGATAAAAGGAAGACACAAGTTGAATTAATTTTTTGTACAAATAAGAAAGAGGTATGTATGCAAATGTTTATTATGTAATACTCTCAGAAACATAGATCTACTCAGAATTTTGCATGAATATATCTACATTTTCTGGCTAAAAAGAACTCTTATTGAAGAGCCGGCTCTGATTTTTTTGCAGGAAACCATGTAGTTGCTGTTGCATGAATCTATTCCCACTATCAATATATAATGTTTAAGTATCTAAGTTCTGGAGGGAAAATGCTTAGGTTTGAATCCCTGCACTGACACTTACCTCCTGTATAAACTTGGGCAAGTTGCCTCAGTCTTCTGAGCCTTATTTTCCTTATCTGCAAAAAAAAAAATAATCCCTTAGCACTATGGGAAGATCACATGTGATGGCGCTTTTAAAGTGCTTGCACTGGACCTGAAACACAGAATATGTATTTAACAAATTTTAGCCATTATTATTATGCAGGATACAAACTACTTGTTATTTGGTTTAAAAGAAAAGAAAAACAACCATGATCCACCTGAAAAAAAAAAAAGTGGTACACAATCAATAGATTGGATTCCAGCCTGCCAACAGCTTTCAGTTCAGCTTTGCCACCCTCCTTTGAGAAAGACACATAGTCATTTGTAATTTGGCTCCTCTATAGCTTAATGAGTAATGCAGTAAAGACCCTGGCTAGCATCAGACCCCTAACCAGCATCCCACTCAGTGAGAATAAAGATGTCTCCAGGAAACACGGGTGCCCGTATCATAAGAATCTGTGGAATCGATAGTTTCCTTCTGTGGGAAGCCCTGGGGCACCACCGTGATCCCTTTACCCACGACACTGAAGGGCATCTCTCTGGAAAACCCTCTTGTCATCACTCGAGTTCCAAGGACAAACACTCTGGAGACCATCAGATTCCAGTTCACTGAGAACACAAATCCTGAAGATTTAAACTTTATGAAAATAAACAGACATAATCAAAACCTTGAAGAGCAAAGATAGAGGGACAAGAACAGAGAGACAGAGAGAGAGAGAGAGACTAGGTGGATGGGAATTCACTGAGAGAAATTCAGAGTCAGAAAGTGAACAAGTGAGAGAGGGAAGAATGAAGTGGCCACAGTCACAGGATGGCCAAGGCACAAGAGGAGAGGAAAGAAGAGAAGAAGCAGAAGAGCAGAGGAGAAGTCAGGACAGGTGGCATAAGGGTGCTGAGAAGAGGCTTATTCTGAAAAACAAATGAAGCCACACTGATAGCACATTCATTTCTGCCTGGCATTGCTGTTCCTGCCACTGTAGGCATAGTTCTACGTGTTTCCTCTAAGTCATGTATCTTTACAGAAACTCTAAGAGGTAGATAGATACTATTAGCATTACCAATTTTATAGATGAGAAAACTCAGGCACAGAAGTAATGAGCAACTAGAGGAAACACAAGTATTTTCCTCTCCCTTACAGGTAATCAAGTAATCAACTCTATTACCCTCAAGAGTTTATTCCTTCAAGAAACACTAACCTTTCCCATTTAGGGCCCTCCTTGACTATCAAGCTATAATCGTCAATGTGCTACAGAAAACCAAATCTCTCAGTTCTCCAGCCCTGTAGTGTGATCATGCAATTGGCCTCACCTTATTTATAATAAAGCAAGTGCTCGTTTCAGCAGCACATATACTAAAATTGGAACAATACAGAGAAGAATAGCATGGCCCCTGCGCAAGGAGGACATGCAAATTCGTGAAGTGTTCCATATTAAAAAAAAAAAACAAAAAAAACAAGTACTGGATATTTAAAACATCTTTGAGAGATTTGAATTTAACTTCAATATTTCTATTTCAATTAAGAGACATAAAATGTACTGTAAATATGATTAAAAGCTTTTAAAATCTTGTTTTCCTAATGAATTTTTTAAAAACTAACCCTGTGAGGTCAGACTAATTCTCTACTCATCTTTTCAGTAGGGATGCATATGTGACACTAAATTAGTATTATACCAACCATTAGTGATTAGTGATCAACTGAACAGCATTGCAAAAAAAGAAAAAATATATAAATAAATTAAACAATTTGGTATTTTCAAGAAGAATATTTTCTATGATTTCTCATTATACAGTATTTCAATAGCGTTTAGAATTTATGAGTTTTGCAAATTTTTTAAATTGAATTTTCATAACACTGCTGTGAAGAAAGTAGGTGTTATGCATTGTGTGATTATAATTAGGAGCCAGTTGAATATTTTAAGCCATATTTCATGCACAATAGTTCCAAATTAGTTGTTATTAAAAGCTAAGGAAAGGAAGCCAATATGGCTCAAGCTATTGAGCTCCTGCCTAGGACATGGAAAGTCCCGAGTTCGGTTTCCAGTGCCTCCTAAAGAGAAGACGAGCAGACACAGGGAGCACACAGCAAATGGACACAGAGAGCAGACAGCGAGTGCAAACAATGAGGGGGAGGGGAATAAATAAAATAAATCTTTTTTAAAAAGCTAAGGAAATTAAAGTTCATAGACTAAGATTTCAACTTAGATTATATTTTCAATTTGAGATTATGTTGTTACGATTGGTGGGCAGATTTTTAGGATAAACAACCTCATGTTATGAAACGGAGTAGGCTGGAACCTAAAACTTTAGCACAGTAAGAATTTCTTCAAATTCAGTTTTAGCTCAGTGTTGCTGAAGCAAGCTTACAAATCATCCTGAAAATATATATAAAATATATGTTTGACCTGGAAAAATTATAACAATTCAGTAATAGGAAAATGAGAGGAAGAGGAAGAAGATGAAGAAAAAGAAGGAGAGGTAGAGAAGGAAGAGAGGGCGGAAGAGAAAAAGAGAAGAAATACTTTTTAGGTCATAGAGCATTTTTAACATGTATTACCTCATGAAAATCCTATGAGATGAACACTATTATTGCTACTTTATAGATAAGGAAACAGAGGCCCACTTTTTAAATGAGTTAGCTAAGGTCATGTGAAAGTAATAGGAACAACCTGAATTGGATATTGTAGGATACCGACATTTTCTCTTTTTCTTAAGATATTCTTTGTGTGTGTGTATTTGCTAAAACATTTCAGTGTCAATGAATAATCATTTAGCCATATGCTCCCCAAACTGAATTAAAAATAATGCCTATTTCCAACAGCTCATGCTTTATAACCATTTTGTAACATTTAGCATGTTTAACTAGAAACCTTTTCTCTTGGGCTGTATTCCAATGATTTATGATAATGTCCTTAGCAAAAAGACGCATCATTATTGTGATTAATCTCATCTGGTGACAGCACCATTGCACAACTAAATCATCATGCTAGAAAGGAACAAAATCAGTAACTCCATTGAGCAGATTTGGTGATGATGCTTGTTCAAGTATTGCAAAATTCATATTAAATTACCTCCATATGGCATTAAACACTGTTCATTGCCTGCTGAAGACCTCTGTCTAAAAAAAAATGAGTGAATTCCATTTCTATCGCATACACGTGTTTGGACTTGTCAGCTACTTGAGATAAAAATTGGCATTTGAGGGTAAAACCACTCTCAACAGTGCAGTTCCTGAAACCATTCTTCCCCAGGATTTTCAGGTGAGCAATTCCTTCCCTATTTGGAAAACAAATTTTTATGAGATCAGAAAATATGATCTCATAATATTCTCCATAACTCCTGACCCAAGTCTCTGTATGGGATGTGTTGTTCAATTTTGAATTTTCTATTTCCATTCTTAATCTATTTTATACCAGTAAACTTGATTTTATAGCATAATTGTATTTACTCTGATTTTAAAAAGTCAAGTTAGAGTTCCATGAAGCATTTTATTCTTCTATTTCAAGAGGTGTAAAATGCAATTTTGTTTCAAATAAACAACTTTATGTTTCCCAATTTTACCTGTTCAGCCACATGGATATTATTCCTTCCTCTATATAGTACAATTTGTACATATTTGTTATCCCTTATGTGATTTGCTAGAGATAGGCGTGTGTATACCCACCATCCCCATTGAAACCAAGCTCATTGGGGCTCATTGTCTTACTTGTCTTTGCCTTTTAAATCCTACCAGATAACTCTATTCAACAAATAAATGCCAAATTAATAATATTTTTAATAATGGTTAATGGATAAAATGTGCATGCTTACTTTGCTAAGCACTTCACTTATATTAGCATATTTAATCTTTGTGGTAACCTATGAAATAGACTCTATCATTATCCTCATTTTAGAAATGAGGGAACTGAAATCAAGAAAGTTTAAGTCACATGATCTGTCACACAATTAGCAAGTGGTGAAGCTGAAATTGATGGCTAAGCAGCCTAACTCCATTGTCAATGTCTTTAACTACTGTCCCACAAACCTGTGCTGCTTGAGAGGGATTTGGCATCAAGGAATTAATGATTCCTAATTACTAAGTATATTTTGGTTAAGTCTATTAATTACATCTGATGTAGAATTACATTGTCATTTAATATGCTTTATGATGATTTGTTTGTCTTTCAGTACATAAGAACACTTCATTATCTGTGCTCAGACATGAGTGGACTAATTAAGATATTTCAAAACTGTAGATAATCCAAAATGATTTTCTTTTTGGCAAAATGTTTGAATTTTTGTGCTAGAACTGAATTTCTAAAAATGTTTTTCTGGACTTTGTTTTATATATACATTGAGACTAGGCCTGTCTTTCTTGTCAGTGAAACTTCAGCAATGAACACAGTGTCTAGTACATAATAAATGTTCAGAAAATTTGAGTTCCATATTAGCTATTGCTATTAACATTAAAATATAATTTTTTTTCTAAAAACAAGCAAAGTGAATGTTTTGGAATATACATTGGGATCATAAAGGATTTGCAATAAAATGGAACCAAGCTGGACTGCTGGACCGGTGTATAATCACCAAAAGAGATGGCTCAGGAGCTCTTTTTCTGCCCCTTGTATCCCAAACAAATATGACATTGTCATATAGTTTCATTGCACAAAAGATACCAATGATGGATCATAAACAGACACTGTAAAATCAGAAATACAAAATATAATAATTATCTGCCTTGCAGAAATTAAATGTGATCTTATGAGAAGGTGAAATCTTAGCATTCAAAATGCTATTTAGCCCTAGATTTTAATTATTATCTTAGGAATTAACTCAGCTCCTCAAATTTAATGTAAATATATGCTTATCTCATCAACATGCACTAACCCTAAAATAGAGTGAGAAGCATTTCAGAAAGGGCACTGTACCTTTTTGATCCTGAAGTCCTCTTCCATATGGACAGCTAGCTGTAAAGCATTCATTGACCCAAGAGGGAGTTGTCACAGCAATACTGGGGAGAAAACAGGCATTAAAGTCTTGTCCAAAAAGAAGAAAATAAAAAGAAAGTCTTGTCCATATATATTATGCAATGTTTTGGAAGACAGCCTGATCTAGTTATTCTGTTTGGTTTTTCCCCCAACTCCACCATAGTTTTAAAAATAACCCTCTGGATGGCCAGTAAAGGGGGAAAAGTGAGAGAATTATGGAATTAGACTCTGGTAGTGGTCTCTGAGATGACCTAGTCCAGCTCCCCACCCCACGGTAGTCATCATGGAAACCTCAGAGAAGGTGGAGATCAGAAAATAGAGTTCACATTCATTTTCCAGAACCAATTACAAGTTTAGCATCACACAGGGTAAGAGTTTAACAGATAGAAAGAAGGCAGTGCATATTATTATGAGGAAAACAATATACATAAAAGCAGGGATATCTTTATATTCCTCTTTTCCTACCACTACTGTTAGGTGTCCATATCCTCATGAATTGGCTTTGTGGCACCCAAACAAAATATGCTTCCTCTGAACATAAATAATGGACAAAAGCAAGTTTTTTAACAATATCAGTATGCTTATTCATCTATTCATCTACACCCTTTAGAGTCTTCCTAAAACTGTGTATCTTCTATCATTTTAGATGAATCATGATTTGATCAGGTTAATAGATGGGGCACATGATTTGAAACAATCTTATTAATTCCACTGCCATGGAATAAAACCAGACTGATCTTAGTATTATCTCTTAAAAACATTTGATCAGTTCAACTGGAAAATGTTGTATATTTGGAAAATATTTTCCAACATCCTAAAGAAATAGAGTCTTTAAAACCCTTGTTATACGGACATTAATATATATTGAAGAAGAGAATCAAAACTGAGATATATAAAAAAAGAACCACCAAGAAACTCTGGAGAATATCAAAAATAAACTTAATTTTGGAATAAATGAAAAATGTTTTATATGAAATGTTTTCTGTGTAAATAAAGTCATACAGATTTGTAAAAGAAGATTGGCAGGGTAAATTTAAACAAAGTGAAAATGTCATTTTGTGCTATATGAAATGATTTATTTCCTTTTACCTGAAGTTGTTTCACAAATACCCAAGTACTCTACTACCAGTTGGCCTTTTAGAGAGGGTCCATTATTTTCTTGATGAAGTGCTGGCTGTTCTTTTCATGAGTATATATCTCAAGGCCATTTTGTAGACACTTTATTTGATAGAGTGTCCATTTTCTCCTCAGAAAAACAAAGAAAACTGGGGACTAGATTTAGTTCAAAAAATACTAGGACATCCTTGCTTCAAATGGCTGGTAGGTAATGGAAAATGATATAGTGAAAACTGTTAGCGATAGTTATATCTTCGTTCAATATCACTATGGCCTTCTATAGCCTGTTTGAATTTCACATTTATCTTACTGGAAAAATGGGCAAGGGTAGCATTAATGGACAAGATTTCAGCCCTATAGCTTTTCTTCCTCCAATCTTGGATACATTCCTTAATTTTTCTAAGCCTCAGTAACCTCATCTATAAAATGGGAATAATAGAAGTACTAACAATAAAGTTGTTTTGAAAATTAAATGAGATAATGCCATTAGAGCATTTAAAATAGTTCTTGACACATCTTAATCACCTAATAGATATTGGACATCATTATTATTTAGTTTTGTTTTGGCAAATTTAGATTTTTTTCTCACTTTCTTCCTAAAAGAATTTAAAGTCTTTTCTTTATGAATAACTTACTCTCCTAACTGTAGAAAAATATTTGCAGGATATTTGAGATTTGAAACTCTCTCCATATTATATATTATACGTGTGTATATATGAATGCGTCAATTGATAGATAAATTTATCTGCTATAGAGGAAATTGCATTTTGTAAGTTGTTTCCTTGTAGATGAAATTATAAATTATAAATATTGATCTTAAACATGCTAGTATGTTTGCTGAGTGAATATGAAAGAAGAAAAACTGTAACAAAGTAGTTTGGAAAGGAGGTATGATTTGACCTAAATTGAAAGAAGGGATAGACTAATGCATTTACTGTTTTAAAGTAAATTAGCCATAAAAGACTTTAAGGAGAGACAAAGTCCTTGTAAAGAGGAAGACGTTGCATGAGGAAGACAAAGAAAATGCTTAGTTATTAATATCAGAATGGAGATGAGGTCAAGACTGTAGTTAAAAATAGGTCCAGAAAATGAAATGTCAATGGATTTTGAAGAATAAAGTTTTGAATGGAAAATATTAGGAATGTGGGACACTGCACCTAAAAATACTGCAAAAAAAAGAGGACTTTAAAATTTTCATGTTACTGATAAGCATTCTGAAAGAAAGAACTAAAGATGTAATTTGAACATGAAACAGAAAACATCTGCAAATTACTAAAATAGTGAATACTCTTTAATTGATTCATTCATGTATGAATGAATGCATTTATTTTATTTACTGTGGTCTTATGACTGAAATGATTTGCCAAAAAGCCAATGATAGAGAATTTTAGAGGTGGAGGGAAATGCCAGTCTAATTCAATATCCAATGCTTGAATCATTATCTAAAAGAGGTATGTTAAATAAAGACAAGCTGAACTCAGAAATATGCCAAAGTTAGTGACTTAAAAGTTTATGTTCTCCAAATATATACAAAATGTCCCTGTCATTTCCAGTAGGTGGCAGCCACCCTTCTGAAAACCAAAGTCTTCAGGAGGTTCCCAGTAGCACCAGTATTTTAGCTAAACTTTCTCCATGAAAGGGATTTACTAATCAGTAATGGTAAGAAAACCTACACAAAGTCTCCCTCTTCTGTTTCTCTGTGTTCTAGTATTGTAAAATTAAAATAAGAATGTCAAGAGAAGATAACCTTGCACCCTTTCCCTTATTCACAGGTCACTTAGTGGCTATTCATTGAAAATTATTATATTGAGCATCTTCCATGTGTAAGGCATTTAATTAAGTGCTAGAGATAGAAAGATGAACTCACAAGGTCCCTAACTCCCAAGAAGTTGGAAGGAAATTGTAATCTAGTCGAATTCAACATCCAATGCTTGAATCCTATTCTATAACAGTATGTTAAATAAAGGCAAGCTATCACAAATGTCTTGTTATGGCAACAATAAATATAAATAATTTCACTAGTCATAATTAGTAATATAATTGAAATATGGACAAAGGTCTCTGTTAGGACAAAAAGAGAAAAGAATAAACCAGTCTTGGAAGGTTAGGGAAAGCTACTCAGAATAGGTAATATTTGAGTTTTTTTTTAGTTTTAGAAAAACTTTCTAAAACAGGTATAATAATTACCAACATATAGCAGGATTGAGGAACTTGATGGTTGTCAGTTACAGTCTTGCTGAGATCCACTCTTTCTTGGAGACCTCCATCAGATGATTGGAAATATATCTGGACTTCAGGAGGAATTAAAGTCTCAGGTTTGGGAAAGTCCAAGCTATAGTATAGTGATTAGGAGTTCAGCGAGTGCTGAGGATTAAATCCTAGTAAATATCAGTTTTAAGAGGTGGAAAGAGGCAGATGCCTTAACAAAAGGGGGTGGGGAAGTAACACTGGAAGAGCTAGAAGTGTTATAAGAATAGTGTAGTGTTTCTGTGGGCAAGAGAGAATAGAATTTCAGGAAGAAAGGAGTAGCTAAAGGAGACAAGATCTGCAGAAAATCCACAAGATTAAAACAAGTATATGTCTATTCTTGTTTTGAAACCTATAACAAAATTTATTTGAATGGATAATAGAAATCCAAACCATATTACAGCAATGTATGAAAAATATAAAAAAGTAATGAAGATGGCAAGCATGGACTATTCTTTCAAGAAGTTTGAAATTAAATTATAAATAAGGAAAATACAGCCATAAAATCCACAAATGTTTAAAAGTAAAGCAACAAACTTAAATAACCCATGGGCAAAAGAAGAAACCACATGGAAGTTGGAAAAAGAAATAAGTTCTCTCAACATAAAGAAAAATAAATGGACATTTTCAAATACTCAGATTAAGCAATATATATATATATATATATATACCATTAATGTAGAAATTAGAATTAGAAAATTAGAACTATCAAAAAAGAAGAAAATGCTTTACATTTCATGGGAATGAAAATATATTTTAATTTATAAGATGCAGCTAAATGAACATTCAGAGAATATTCATGGTTTTAAATACATAAATTAGAAAAAAAAAGAGGGTGAAGTCAGTGGCATAATAAAGTTCAATCTTATGAAGCTAAACAAATATACAAATCCAATTTAAAAAATGGAAGGAAATAATAAATGAGTAGAAATCTATGAACTAGAACTGACAATTGAAAAGGAAAAAAAAACACTCAAAAGCAGGTAATTTGAAAAGATTAACTAGAATGATAAACTACTTGCTAGACTGATCAAGAAGAAAAAGAGAAAACACACACAAATTACCTATGTCAGAAATATAAATGAAGTCATTGATACAGGTTGTTTGGTTACTATAAACACAGTAACAGAGATTTTGTGACAAGCTTTAGGTCAATTTGAAAATGCAGCTATATGGGTACATTTTTTTAAAGAACACAACTTACCAAAATTAATATAAGATAAAAGAGAAAATCTTCATAGTTTTAAACATAGTAAAGTAAATATACTCTTTCAAGAATTGAATGGAATGAGACCATCATAACATTAATATTAAAACTTGACAGGGACACCACAAGAAAGGAAATTATAAGACATATCTTTCATGAACATAGATAAAAAATAATATCCAAAAATACACAAAAAAAATAAACCACCATATTCAGTGAGTTTTATCCTAAGAATGCAAGTTTGATTTAATATTTGAAAATCAATCTTTGCCATAAAGGAAACATATACATCATTGCAGTGAATGGGGGGAAATCATTGATAAATTCAATACCCATTTATAATAAATGTTTTCCACAAACTGTGCAAAGGAGGTATGGAAGTTTGACCCCGGAAAAATCACGTCCTTAATGCTAATCCATTACTGTGGGTGTGAACCTAGTATAGGTGGGACCTTGTGATTAGGTTACTTCAGTAGGACATGACCCAGGGTGGGTCTTAATCCTCTTGCTTGACTGCTTTATAAATGGGATGAATATGGAGGCAGAGAGGGAGAGCAAGAAAGCCAGAGGAAGCCAGAAGCTGAAGACAATGAAACACAGAAGAGAAGGGAGAGACCAGCATATGCTGCCGTGTGCCTTGCCGTGTGAGAGGGGAGTCCAGGATGGCTGGCAGCCAGTCTTTGGGGAGAAAGCGTCACCTGATGAGGCCTTGATTTGGACATTTTTCTAAGCCTGGAAACTGTAAGCTTGCAACTTAAGAATTCCCCATTGTAAACTCCAACTCACTTCTGGTATACTGCATTCTGGCAACCTAGCAAACTAAAACAGAAGGGAACTTCCTTAATCTGATAAAATGTATCTGCTATAAATCTACAAGTAATATACTCAGTGTTGAATATTGAATCCCCTCCCCGTCCCCCCCCCAGGATAACATCAACAGCAAAAACAACAATAAAAGAAATCCATTATCTCCACTTCTTTTCAACAATGTAACAGAAGTCCTAGCCAGTGCAATAAGGCAATGAAAAGAAATAAAAGTTACAAAGACTGAAATGGAAGAAGTAAAACGACTACTTTTTCTTAAAATGATTGTATTTGGGAAAAAGAGTTCATTTTTAGAATAGAAAAAAATCTTAAAAAATAAACTGCAGAATTAATAAGGTAATTTTACAAGGTCAAAACAAAAATCGATTTTATTTCTAGAAACTAAACACAAATCATTAGAAGATTAAATTTAAACCCATTATTATTCACAAGACACCAAAAAGATCAAATACCTAGGAGTGACTTTAACAAAAGATGTGCATGACTTCTAGTCAGAAACCTACATAAAATTGCTAAATAAAACCAAAGAAGAGCTAAACAAATGAGGAAAATACCCTACTCATATATTAGGAGACTCAGTGTTATAAAGATGCCAGTTCTCTCCCATTTGACACATATTCAGTGCAATGTCTATGGAAATTGGAATGCTGATTTTAAAATTGACATAGAAATCAAAAGACCTAGACTATCCAAGAAAATCTCGAAGAACAGCAATGTTGGAAGATTAAAATTATTAAGCTAGAGTAGTTAAAACAGGGTGGTATTGATTCAAAAATAGACAACTTAAGATGACCCCTATTTTATAGCCCACATAAAAAGTAGTTCAAAAGGTATTATGGCTCTAAATGAGAGAGGTAAAACAATTCAGCTTTTATAAGTTAGCATAGGAGAATATCGTTGCGACTTCAAGGTAAACGAAAATTTCTTTAAAAGGCCCAAAAGTAATTCTATAAGAGAAAAGGTTGATACATTGGACTTCATTAAAAATAAGAAGCTTCTGTTTCTAAAAAGACAAAATTAAGAGATTGAAAATGCAAGCTACACACTGAGAGAATATATACACAATACATATATTAGACACATAATTCCAAAATATCTTAGAACTACTTTAAACT
>JAQZBX010057894.1:0-17856 GCA_029593785.1 Cabassous unicinctus
CCACACATTGTTACTGCCAGTTTGGATTGTCAGTAAATTTTTAAATCTGAAAGTGTGAATCCTCCAACTATGTTCTTTCTCAGTATTATTTTGGCTATTAAAAGTCCCTTGAATTTTCACATGAATTTCAAGATTGGTTTTTCCATTTCTGCAAAATAGCAAAGACCATTGACATTTTTATAAGAATTGTATTGAATCTGTAGATCACCTTGGGGTCTATTGTTGTTTTGACAATATTAAGTCAATATTGTGTCCTAGACCTGTACAGAAGGTACCCTTTCATTTACTTAGGCCTTCCTTAAATTTTTCAGAAATATTTTGCAGTTTTCAGAGTACCAGTATTTCAACTCTTTAATTAAACTTTTTCCTAGGTATTTTTAATGCTATAGTAAATACAGCTGTTTTCTTAAATTTATTTTTGGATTATTTATTACTGGTATATAGAAACACATCTAATTTTGTGCGCTAATATTGTACACTAAAGTTTGGTGGAATTTATTTATTAGTACTACTATTGTGTATATATTTATGTGTGTGTGCATAGTTTTTGGGATTTTCTATATATAGTATCATTCAATATGCAAATAGAGATAATCTTACTTCTTCCTTTCCATTTTGCATGACTTTCATTTATTTCTTTTATCTTTTATCTTTTTTTTTTTTTTTTTTTTTTTTTTTTTTTTTTTTTTTTTTTTTTGCATAAAGCTCCAGGTTGATCTTCCAGTTCAATGTTGAACAGCAGTGGTGAAAGTGGGAATCCTTGTTTTCTTCCTGATCTTGGGAAAATTTTTCAATATTTCACATTTGAGCTTTAGTTGTGGGTTTTCTGTAAAAGCCCTTTATCATGTTGAGGAAGTGCCTTTCTCTTCCTCGTTTTCTTAGTGTTTTTATCATAAAAATGCATTAGATTTTTCAAATGTTTTGCTGCATCAATTGAAATGATGATGTATTTTCCCTTTGCTTTATTAATGTGGTGCATTATATTGATTTTCTTATGTTGAACCATCGTTGCATCCCAGATATAAATCTTTCTTGGTCAAGGTCTATAATACATTTGAAATGGTGTTGAATTTGGTTTGCTAGTTTTGTTTTGGTATTTGAAAATGTATTCATGAGGGTATTTGTTTATAGTTTTCTTAGACAATTTTCATCCAAATGTTGAGTTCTTTTTAAATGTGTGGTAGAATTCACTGGTGAAGCAATTTGGGACTGGACTTTTCTTTTTTGGGAGCTTTTACTGATTCAATCACTTTACTTATTATAGATCATATCATATTTTCTATTTCTTCTTGAGAGAATTTTGGTAATTTATGAGTTTCTAGGAATTTTCACATTTCATCTACATTATCTAGACTGCTCATGAACAGTTGTTCATAGTATTTACTTGCAATCCTTTTTATTTCTGTAAGGTGAGTAGTAGTATAGCCACTTTCACTTCTGATTTTGATTATATGCATGTTCTTTCTTTTATTCTTAGTCATTCTGGCTAAAGGGCTTTTGTCAATTTTGTTGACAACATAAGAATTACTTTTTAACTTTGTTGATTTTCTCTTGTCTTATTAATAATATTCATCATTTTGCTTATCTCTACCCTCGTGTTTATTGTTTCATTTCTTTCTTTTGCTTACTCCAGTAATCCAGATCAAAGCCCAACCTGTTTCATTTGGGCTACTCTTTAACTGAAGTAATATCTGGAAGAATTTTATTTACATTGGGTCCCCACCCAAAGGAATGAATTAAGTTTAAGAACATGTTTTTCTGGGCCACATATCTCCAACCCATCACACTCATTAATGCCATTCCTGCTGTTTTTTGTGTGTTTAATTGACTTTTTCATGGTGCATAGTTTTGAATACGTTCTTATTTCCTTTCCTGAATGTAATTCTAGGTAATTTCCTAGAAGTTACTATGGGGAGAACAATTATCATTTTACATTTATAACAATCTACTTTTAATTGATAAATCACCTTCAATCGCATAATAAAACAATTCCCGTGTATAGCTCTACCCCTCCTTTATCTTGTTATTGTCAATAACTGTATCTTTTTTTTTTTTTTTTGATGTACTGTGGGTCAGGGATTGAATCCGGGATCTCGTATGTAGGAAGCTGATGCACAACTACTGAGCCACATCGGCTCCCCAGAGTTTTTTTTATTAGTTGTTTTTTTTTAGGAAGCACCAGGAACTGAACCCAGGACCTCTCATGTGGAAAGTAGGCACTCCACCACTTGAGCCACATCCAATCCCCAATAACTTCATCTTTATACAGTGTGCAATCATTAGCATAGATTCCTAATTATTATTTTATGCATTTGTCTTCTGAATTATCTAGGAAACAATAAGAGGAGTTAAAAACAAAAATATAGTAATGCTGGCTTTGATATTTACCTTTCTGTATACCTTTATTGGGTTGTTCTATTTTTTCAAATGGCTTTGAGTTACTTTCTAGTGTCTTTTCATTTCAACCTGAAGGACGCCCTTCCATTTATCCTTCTGGGAGTTATCTGATCTTCTTGGATTTGTGAATCAAATTTGCAGACTTTTTAACCATTCTCTCTTCATACCATCTTTTTTACCCTTTCTCTGTCTTCTCCCATAATACATATAATAGCCCATTTGATTGGTTGAATCTGTTCATTTTCCTCACTATTTTGACTTTCTGCTCCTCACACTGATTAATTTAAATCACCCTATGCTTAAGTTCAATTATTCTTTCTTCTGACTGCTCAAATTTGCTATCAAATCCCTACAGTAAATTTTTCATTTCAGCTATTGTACTTCTCAGTCTAGGAAAAACTGTTTGGTTTGTTTTATTAATTTATATTTATTGGTTTATTTTCCTGCTTTTTCATATGGCCTTCTCTTGTTATCCTTTCGCTCTTTTTCCATGGTTTTCTTTAGCTTTTTGAGCATGATAAGATAATTGATTTAAAGACTTTGACTGGTAAGTCCAATGTCTGTTCTTCCTCAGGGACAGTGTCTCTTAAT
Organism: Cabassous unicinctus; assembly: GCA_029593785.1. Taxonomy (NCBI): domain Eukaryota; kingdom Metazoa; phylum Chordata; class Mammalia; order Cingulata; family Chlamyphoridae; genus Cabassous; species Cabassous unicinctus. The sequence continues at coordinate 2,989 of JAQZBX010057894.1, forward strand.
TACTTATTTCTGTAATTAGGCATTACTTCCTTGTTTCTTTGCCTGCTTAAAATATTTTTTGAAAATTAGACATTTTTTATATTATATTGTGATAAATCTGGGCATTAGGTTTATCCCCTTCTCCGTTGTTAGTTTCTATTGTTTGCTATGGACAATAGCAGTTTGCTTGTTTGGTTACTTTGTGAACTATTTTTATAAAGTCTATATTCTTTGTTATGTGTGCACTCTGAACTCTTTCCTCCTTAGTTTATTTCAGTGTTTAGGCAGGTATTTCCTTGAATTCCAGAGACATATCAAACAAATAAACAAATAAACTAAAAAGAAATGAGAGAAAAACTGAACAAAAATTAGGGAAAAAGAAAAGAAAAGAAATTCTCCCAGTTTTTGTGGATTGGTACTGTATTGGGGCTTATCCAGACCATTTACAAGTCTGCTTTAGCCTTTACTTCCTGATTATATGGAGCCTAGAGATTAGCCAGAGGTGAATGTTTAGGGTTTTCCCATGTTTTTTCTGAGCTTGTGTCTTTCTCTGGGCATGCCCATGGCTTCTAAATTCCTTAGTACACATGCTCTACCATCTGCTTCAACTGAATTTTTTTCCCCAGGCAGCAGGGGGTTATTAATTTGTTTCATAGAGTTTTCAAAGAATACCTGCTGCTTTTCTGCCCTAGGTGAGTTCCAAGTTACGTGAAACAAAAACAAGCAAGTTGTGTCAGTCCTTCAGGCAACCACAAGTCAGGTCAAAGAAGACAAACACAATTCTTTGGGTAAAAGATCTATTCTACTACCTTTGGAACTGGTGACCAGGGTCCTATTCTGGCCATGTGGGCTGTAGTTTTTAAGACTACTATTGAGCCAGGAAGTGGAGTAGAGCAACAGCAAGTAAAAATGCCACAAAACTTTCCTACCATTTTTAAGTTGCTTTTTTCTTTTACATTTACTTATTTTCTGTAATTCTTTGACTGTTTTCCAGAGCTCTTAAAACACTGATTTTGACAGTTTTTGCTTGATAGTTTCCTTGTTTCTATGGAGGAACAGGCTTTTAGAACTACCTGCTCTGCCATTACCACTGACATCCTTGGCTGCTCTTTTTAAATACTTAAGTAATTCTTTCATCAGTTGTGCCTGGGAAAGCATTTGCAATCAAAGCAATGCAAAGTAGCATGTTTCCCTTTGCCATAAATTTAGTTTCCATTTTCAGAACCTATATTAATGGAAGTACGTCCATCAGGCAGAGAACTGCAGTGATAATTCATTATATTTAGAGCCAATGCCAATACTTCAGATTTCACTGCTGTCTTTTTATAGTGCAAACAGTCTGTGCTCTTGGCATCATATCAGGAACCACACATGGTAATATGAAGATGATCACGAAACAGATGAGCAAATACATACCTCACAGCCCTTAAGCTGTGGGGAAGTTGATCAATTTGTGAGAGCTGCTGTAGATGAGACAGCAGAAGAGTAACCTGTAGTAAGTGGAAACACTTGGGAAATTAACCTTGATAGGCCAATAATGAAGAAACTATTCAAAAGGCCTAACTCTGATTGATCCACCATGGTTTCCCTAGGAAGGAATTTATGATTCTTGCTAAAATAATTGGCTTGTTCTCTACTTCAGGGGTTCTTAACCTTTTTTGTTCCACAGACCCTTGTGCCAGTCAGGTAAAAACCACAGACCCCGTACTAAGTCCACACTTTACTGTGTATTATTTAATAAATATATCATACACACACAAACATGTCCCCTTAGGAATAATGTTCTTTTGAATTTCAATTCAAGTTCATGGACTCATTGTTAAGAAACCCTGCTCTGATTTCTAAATTCTCATCCTTTCTAAAGCAATTCCAATTTAAGAGTACCTTACATAAATATTATTTTAAGTGTTACACTCCTATATTGCTAAGACATTTTATCTAGTCCTTCTGCTATTTTCCCTAATTCTCATTGTTGAGATTCCAATAATGATGGTTGTGATGATTTATTCCTTATTAAAGCCTTAGTATCAAGGAACCTATTGTGTTTAGCTCTTAACTTACCAAAACAGATTCTATTATTTAAAAAATTCCTGAGAAATGTGATCCTACAATGTAACCTGCTTACATACACATTTATGAAGTTCATTCAATCAAATCTGAATTACTATGAATTATATTATTTTTTTGTAGATCACTTGAAATAAGCAAGTATTGGTTGACATCTTCTGTGTAGTGACATTAAATTTGAAACTTGTTAGGCAGTCATTTAATAGAGCAGAATCATGAACACAAGACATTTTGAAAATTCATTTATACTATTCAGGTCAATATTGAAATCACTTCAGAAAGATTCATAAGTATTTTTGGACTGATGCTCCCAAACCTCAGTATTAACATTGTTAAAATCTCAGTATTACAATATTTTTGCTAGAAAATTATGATAAATTTAATATATTGAGTTCATTATAAATCTAGCTTTACTGTACTTTTAAGATTAGTACTTTTATATATTAATCTGCTCCCTCAATGATTCAGTAATCATTTTCTTATTCACAACAACCCCAGGGATAAAGTCACTTAGAAAATTAGAGTGTTTTCCTTTCTTTTAATTTTGCTTCTATGTGTTTGAATGATAGGCCTTATATTAAGTTATGGAGAGTGACTGGAATCAATTTATACCACTTTCAAATTTAGTTAATAAACATTAAATTAAACTTGCTTAGTTCTAGCCATAATTGTAAATTCTTTACAAACATTAACTCATTTAATCTTCATGAAAAAACTGAGGTAGATAGCATTATTGTCTTCATTTTATATTTAAAGTGACTGAGAAGGGAGAGATTAAGTAATTTTCTCAGGTTTTTCCTGCAAATAAATGCTGATAAGTTGCATAGCTAAGTTGTGAACTCAGATAGACTTGCTCCAAAGTCAATCTCTTCGTCACTTTGTGATGCTGTCTCTCTAAGGTATATGTATTTGTATATTTAAACACAATAACGTATATCTTCCCTGTATCCTAGATAATGGGCACTATAATTAACTCACTATTCCAAGCTTAAAATCTTGAAGTCATCGTAAATATAATCTTCCGTTTATCTCAGATCCATAGTCTCCCATTTGGCCATTCTGTTTTCTTAAATATTCACTTATCCATTTATTTTTTCCAATCCATTTAGTTTATCTATTTATTTTGGCTTACAGTTCTGTTTCTGCCCTTCTGGTTGACAGCTATAGTCACTAAGGGGTCAATTTGGCTTCAGACTGATTCTCTACCTTCACACCTTCTGTTATACCACCACAGTGGTGTTGCAAAGATTAAAATCTAAGATGTGATCATTAATGACTAGGAAGGTAAAGGAAATTGAAGAATATTAAACTTATGCACATACTGTGCTTTTTTCATGAATAAGCAATAAGTTATCACTCATTTCAATCAATATTTTCAGCAAGTTCCAATTTATGTTTACATAAAGCAATATGACTGGTTTAGATTAATAGAGATAATAAGGAGGGATTCCATTACTGTGGGTGTAAACAGTATAACATCATTTGACTCACAGAATTTTCCATCTTTGAAGTTTGCAAAGGCATTTTTCGTATTTAAGCTGGCCACTAGCTTTCAAAGAAGAATTATACATCTTTATGCCATGGAAAAAGACCAAAGTTAATACATAAATTTCCCCAAATAATCTGTCCTAAGGATATAAGCCAACAGATATTTGAAACATATAATGCACAATAAATTATTAGCAACTATGGAGGGAAAATTAATGTATAGAAACAATAACCATTAAGACAAACAATGAAAGAAGGAAATCCAAGATATTTTCTGAGCTTTCTCATAGTATAAACAGAATAACAGTATTGAACTTGATGGTTGATGCCTAATATGACTCTCAACCGTACAAGGAGAAAACTTTTGGAATCAAATGAAATTTACAATACTTGAAACCATGGGATACTACTACTTTTTCACATAAAATAAATATTTTCCTTTAATAATTTTTTGTCATAAAATTAATTTGCCCTTTAATGTGAGTCAAGAATATCCACATCCTAGGCTTAGAGTATTTCCATAATGTGAGTGTTTTAATGTCCACAATTTAACATTAACAGTTTTATTTTAGTACTACAAAAAAAATATTTTTGGACACAAAACTAAAAGTGTTCCCGAAGAATAGACAAAGCACTTCATGAAGTCTACCATCTTGCTATTTGTTTTCTATTTACCTTAGCTGTGCTTTGTTTCTCTTCCACTATTTCATCTACTTTTGGAAGAGTGGAAAATCTTTTTCAATTCCATTTTATCTCCTGTATCAACTTATTAAGTATACCTTTGTTTTCTTGGGTAGGGAGTGTATTACAATATGCACAGTTGACTTATCAGAGTCCACCTTCAAGTCATATTAAACCACTTCACATATAATGTGAGAAGCTTGCAAGAGTCTGCTTTCACTTTCCCTCTCTTAGCTTTTAAATTAGTTTTAACTGATTAAGATTTTGTAGACTTTCAGACTTATCGATGCCTTTCGAAAGTTTTTCTTGCTATGATTTCTGAAAATATATTTATATCAAAATTTTAAAATGTAAGCATTTACTTCACTTCCAAAACTCTTAATTAATTTCCCATAGTTTATTTTTCTGTTTCTCCTCCCTTTGTCTCCCCTTTTTGAATGTAAAAATTAATAATATCTTGTTTTTCTTGGTGATCCCCTAAGTCACATAAATGGTTTCATTTTCATTCCATTAATCTTTTATTTGATAAGTATCAATATAATGTATTTGTCTACTGGGTGGGATGGGGAAAAAAATTAAGTTGGAGATTATACATTTATTTTATTACAAAAAATTGTGCTAGTTAATAAAGCCAGCAATTTAAGCAGGTATATACTCAGGTTGTTCCAGTAGCTGCAGTAATTAATTCTAAATAGCATTTTATTTTGAAATTTAGAGTTTTTCTTAATCTAATTTATAAACTATTCTGTAAATGACCTATTTCATGGCTGGGGGGTATGATATAGAAAAGAAAATAACACTATATAACCTATTTTATTTTATTTATTTAATAAATGGAACTTCTGAATTTGGGGTAGAAAACCATTATAGTATATGTGTAAATATCAATAAATTGAGGGAAATTTTCAGAAAGTTATTCCTGGATGTTTTGCATTCCAATTATCTGCTTGTCCAAGAAATTCTTTAAGACTATAGAATATCAGACTCAAATATTGGCCTGACTATTTGACAAAAATGTAATAATTGTTTTTTATTTTCATCTTTGTGAAATATATTTTTGTATTTTGAAATTATAAAATGCATATTCCTTACATAATGAATTTATCTTTCTATCATGAAAAAGTATCAATAACTTTTTATGATAACATTAACTTTTGGTCATGGTTTATCATTAGGCATCTTCAGGTTTCAGTTGCAGAGAAAAGTTTTTCTTGATATTTTAAATTGAAAATGTTTTACTGTTTGGAATTAATGGCTTAACAGAGAATTTCACTCTAGGTTGATTCTCCATGTTTGATACCAACAGGCCATGAGAGTGTCCTATTGGAGATACCATTGCTTCTGACTCTGTAGGAAGGGGGAGGGAAAAGAGACTTCCACTGCTCCAATTGCAATTGAAGTCCCACCCCCAACCTCTACTATCTCTCAAGGAATTAGACTATAGACAGTTGGTCATTAAAGCCCTACGTGTCCACAACTGTGTTTACTGACAGAAAATAACCAAGCAGAAGGCTGGTCTACCATCCAAATCTCATGTTAGTGCATCTCACTGATACAAAACAGTTTGCAAGTAAGGACTCTGGAAATTTAATTGTTAACTGTACAGTCTCTCCCAGAAAAGGAGGCACATTGAGAGAAATGATAGAAAATAAGAACACTAACTCCCAAATATTCACTAGAATTTTAAATTATGTTTAATTTCAAATTCATTTGTAATTTTCATGGTCACTTTAAAGATAAAACAACAAATTGAAAAAAGGAATAGAAATAGACTGATATTGTGATGTGTACTGTGATGTTCCTGATACATTTTATGCGGATAAAACTTGTTGCTCAACATGAAATACAATTTCTGGCAAATATGTATAATCATCTGCAATGTTTAGAGAGCCTAAGACTTCTAACATGCTGCCCTCATCCTTACTTTAAAGAGTTGGGTTTTATCCTATGCTAGTCTTTGAAAAGGCATAAAGGTGAACTACACACTCTCACTTTTATCTTATTAAACTAAAACACACACAAAGGGAGAGGCTTTCCAGGTCCTATCATGTTTTGAAAATAGTAGAAAATAGAAAGCGTATGTAAGAGGGAGAAAAAGTAGAAAAGTAGAAAAAAAGTAAAAAAAAATATTTTCCGCCTTTTGTGATACAACATAGGTGTCAGTCAGCTAATGCAATATTGCTTCCACCCTAACCAGCTCAATTAATCCTCCTGATGACAAAAGTCCAAGACTTTCCAGCTTATTTCTTCAGGTCTTTTGTAGATTTCAGGCTCTAATTAGGCAATCAAAAGCCCAGGTTTGCATCATGAGTTTGACTACTTTTTAGCTGTGTTTCCTTGGAGATGTTGCTTATAATCCTGTGTGCCTTAGTTCCATCATCTGTAAAATAATGATAAGAAAGCACCTAACAAGATTGTTGACAGTGTTAAATGTTATAATCCATATAAATTTCTTAAAATAGTGAGAAATTAAAAATAAATTATATTTGTATTTATATTAACATTTATCCTTAAAACGTTCAGTAGAGTTACTTTAGTAATTCAATAAGTAATTCATAAGAATTATGGAAACATGTTGTGATAGACCTCAAGCAGATACAAGACTGGTTGTTATATATTCCTTCATTTAGTATGCAATCTGATTCAGAAAAAATAATATTATTGCAAGTAACTATAAATCTTATTCTTTGAAAAGTGAAACTTAGTGGTTACCATAGGTCCTGAGGGGAGGGGGAAGGAAGAATAGAATAGATGGAACATTGGGCATTTTTAGGTCTTTATAATTATTTTCCATGATCTTACAATAATGGATACAAGCTGTTTCAAATTTTGTCAAAATTTATAAAAGTGTATGGTCCAAAAAGTAAATCATAATGTAAACCATTGATCATGGTCAAAAGGCTTGCTTCAATATTTGTACATCAATTGTAGTAAATATACCATCTGTATGTAAAATGTTATTAATAGTGGAGAGGGGAAAATGGGGAGATTGTTGGGTATATGAGAACCGCCTATATTCTCTACATGATTTTTCTATAACCTAAAGCCTCTTTGAAGATAAAATGAAAAATACAATAAGACACTAGAGAATATATGAAAGAAAATCTCACTGTACATAAAATTACATCAGATACTAAATAGGCACACACCCATATCCCACCCGTACATACACACTCAAAAAATGAACATAATAAATATCGAAAGAAATTCATCTTATTAATTATAATTATAACCAAGAAAAATATATCACTGATTAAGTAATATCATGAATATATAAAAAGTTGCTAAGTCTCCTAGGTATTATGTATTTCCTTGAGCTACAGTGGGTCTTATAATTACCATATATCTAAAGCATTTATGTATTTCACATTTGGTTTCCTAAATGATGAAAATTCACGAAAATGTAGTAATTTCATGAAAATGTGATGTATATAAAAGTTGAATTCCAAATTGCCTTTGCTATATAAATCATAATACCACCTTGAAAATTTTAACATTTTAAAACATAGTAAGAATGCTCTCCAAAAATCTAATATACATACCAAATTGGTGTATATAATATATATGACAAATTGCAAGCTCAATAGTACACCATATTTTTTATATTGGTATAACAAGATAAACATTTTTATAGAGACTAAATGAATTGAGAAAATATCATGATACAACTTGTAAATGTTTTTATGATTAATAATTGAACTCATAAAGAGAAATAAAATTTAATTCCAGAGATAGCAAACTCTACCCGTATTTTCATTAAAAAAATAGAACTAGAAATCAGATCTCATAAGATTAAGGCCTTTAAATAAAATGTGTAATAGGATTTATTATTGTTTTGTAATTCAATGGTTTTAATAATTCACTCAACCCCTTCTTTAAATTCTTGCAGTTTAAAATATTTATATCATCTTAAACTTATACACATGTATATTTTTCTAATTCTTTTTAAACACTGTATTTGATTAATTTCCCTTAAACTTTGGTGAAAGTTTTCATCTAACTACATATTGTTAAAAGGTGACCTTTTGTTTGATAGTTTGTCTGACTTCAGTACTAATAAGCTTGGGAATGAGATGTCTAATGAACCTGTGTACAAAAACAGTGATAGAAGGCTTATTTGGAATTCTATAGACCTAGCACTGCCAAGTCTGATGAGGAGTCTTTGGAATCTAACTAATTTTAGAGAGAGGTTTTATTGATTACAAAGAGACAGGGTGCATTTTAATCATTTTCGCAGAACTATACTGCCTGAGGTACCAAAAATCCATTAAATAAGGATTGTAAACTGTTTTAAACTGGATCTTAAATTGTTTCTTAATGTATAGTCAACAGAAGCCCTGTAAGAACAATCAAATATACTGAGGCATATTATAATTAATTTGTTTAATTTTAATTTTTCGTATATCTGACACTTTTTGATGCAGCTGTTCTTAAAGCTAAATTACTTTTCTTCCAGATAGGAGTATCATTTTATGTTTTTGGTCTGCCCTGCTCCTACAAGGCAATTTATCTGCTCTATTCTTTACTTATTAATTTCTAATATCTATTCCTACACTCACACAAAAAAAATTTACTAGCACCCATAAGTGTTCATTTTATTTATAAATGTTCATTCTATATTTCTGTAATATTACAAGGGACTAAGGTTTTTACAAAAAAATTTTGATTTGTGAGTTAAAAAGTCTTGGAGTATAAGCATGCACATACACACACACACTCATGTTCTACTTGGAAGTGCCTTTATATATTTCTGATTGATTTAAGTACCTTAGTGTGCACACAGGAATTGTGTTTTAATAGAAAACATATTCTATTGTAGTAAAGGGGTTAATGATATTTTCAATGCCATGAAAACGAGGATTTAAAATTTTATTTTTGTTGTAACTAAATAAATTTTAATTCAATTGCCTTATTACATGATATTTTCAAGAAAGAAATAGAAAATAAATATGCATAGCTGATTCTCATCATGAAATTATATGATTTATGGAACCAGATAGCAACCATTCAAAATTCAAATCTTCAATTAGCCACATGAAAGCAATTTTAGAGATTTTTGGAGTTAGTACATCAAAGTAGATTTTTTTTTTTAACAAATAGGTATTATCGAAACATTGCAATAATAAAGCATAAACCCACCCAGAATGTACAATCATTGGTATTTGGTGTAATCACATAGCTGTGCATTCATCACTTCAATCATTTTAGAGCATTTTCTTTTTTCCAATAATAATAATAATATAAAAAAAGACAAACAAACAAAACTCATCACATCTCAATCTCTCTATGCTTTCCCTGCCATACAAAGTGGCTATTCTGTTTCTTTTTCTCTAGTATATATGTATGTATATCTTGTAAAAGCAGTCTGATATATGCAATATCACCCATATTCGTGGTTTACATGAAGTTTCAATATGTTATACAGACACATGTTACAATTTTCCCTTTCCTTCTATTAATATAAACCATCTTAGACTTTTCAACCACTGTCATACTCATATAATAGCTCTGCTAGTTAAAAACACTGTGATGTGCTATCACCATTTGAATTCATTTCCAAAAATTTACAAACTTTTTCACCAATTCTGCACATATTAACCTTCAGCTTTCCATTCTCTACCCTCATTCTATTTTCTGGTGACCTATATTCTAATTATTAAGTCCATGTGTTTACAAAATATGAACAATTGTGGTGTCTATTCACCATAATTTGTTTATTCATTCACCAGTTGTTGGACACGTGGTTTGTTTCCAGCTTTTGACAATCGTAAATAATGCAGCTATGAACATCTGTGTGCAGATGCCTATACCTAGTAATGGCATCGGTGGGTCACATGGCAAGTCTGTATTCAACTTCCTTAGGAACTGCAAAACAGTCCTCCACAGTGGCTGTAGCATTCTACATTCCCACCAAGAGTGGATAAACCTTCCAAGTTCTCTACATCCTCATCAACAATTACACTTTTCAGACTTTTTAATAGTGGCCAGTTTAATATATGTGAAATGATATCTCATTGTAGTTTTGATTTGCATTTCCCTAATCACAAGTGATGAACATTTTTTAATGGGTTCCTTCCTCATTTGTATTCTTTGGACAATTGTCTTGTCAAATCCTTTGCCTATGTTTTTTATTTTTATTTTTTTATTTTTTAAAAAATAAATTACATAAATGTTACATAAAAAATATAAGGATTCCCATATGCCCCACCTCCTACAGCTCCCACAACCTCCCACATAAACATCCTTCATTAGTGTGGCACATTCATTGCAATTGATAAACACATCCTGGGGCTTTGCCATTAAGCGGGGACCATAGTTCACACTGTAGTCCATACTCTCTCTCACACAGTTTTGCATGTTATGTGATGATATAAAATGGCCTATATCTGTTGTTGCAATGTCACTCAGGGCAATTCCCAAGTCCCGAAAAAGCCCCCGTATTACAACTGTTTTTCCCTCTCCATGCCCCCAGAGCCTCCAGTGGCCACTGGCTCCACATCAATGTTGTAATTTCTTCCATTGCCAGAACTACAATATGTCTATAGTATAATACCAATAAGTCCACTCTAGTCCATAGCTCTTCCCCCAATCCTGAGGAGTCTGGGATGGTGATGTCCACTCTACCTCCAATTGTGAGGGGACTTATATCCCATGGGGAAGATGGATGGGCCTATCCTGCCTGGAGCTGCAGACTCTCTCCATTCCCTGGGACGGCTGCTGTCCATCATCATCTCCCTGCCAGTTGTCCTGGGTGAGTCCAATGAGCTGCAGAGTAGGTGTTACAGCTCCACCGGAGTTCCAGGCCCAGCTGGCACAAAGACAGCCCAAAGACACAAGTCTCTGTACATATACCTACAAACTCCATCACCAAGTATAGGTTTATATAGAAGGGACAGAAGAGCCATGTGCAGGGAAGACAAAATTGAGTCTGACTCTGTCACTCTCAGGGGCACAAACTCCAAAGTAGGGCCCACTGACAATGCACCAAATTCCGGAACGATCTGCCCTGACCATAGGACCTGAGTGTCTCCAGAGCCTTCAGGAGACCCATCATTTGGGGTGGTATCCACTTTGGAAGTCTATGAGATCCTGCTGAGATGTGAGAAAGCGATACCGCTGGGATGACCTCCCGACTCACTTTGAAGTCTCTTAGCCAAATAAACTCATTTGTCTTTACCTTTTCCCCTTTTTATTTGAGGTCTTTTTCCAGGTGCATTGCTAGTTGGTGCTTGGTAGCAATCCCTCGGTGCCAGGGATTCTCATTTCGGGAGTCATGTCCCACGCTGGCAGAAAGGTAATGCATTCATATGCTAAGTTTGGCTTAGAGAGAGGCCACATTTGAGCAACAAGGAGGCTTTCAGGAGGTAAACCTTAGGCACCCTATAACAATAGCCTAGGTTTCAATTTCAAGAGCAAAGACTCATTAGCCTAGGCATCAATATCAAGGACCCATCAGTGGATCATCCTCCTTTGTCAGTCACTGCCCCTGCACTTGAGGGACTGTTACTGCTCTATTAGAGAATGTGGCAAAGCTCACCAGGATGGGAATTCAGTATTCTCTCATTTATTAGGTCAGTCTCCACCCACTGTGACATTGTCCCATTAACCTTTGAACATTTTTATATACCTTATATGTATACTCAGGTGAACTTCCTCCCATGCATCCCCAATCCCTGACACCCCACACCAACGATCCTCCCCCACCCCAGTTATAACCCTTCATCAAAGATGAAGCCATTACAATAACCAAATACAATTAATAGGAAAATGAAATAATAATGATAAGTTTAAATATAAGAGATAAAATACATAAAAATTTAAAAAAAACTAAAAATAAAATAAAAAGATTAGGATATTTTAAAAATGAAAAATATTTAAAAAAATTTTTTTTTTACATTTTGCTTTTCATCACTGCAATATCTGGTGTCCTGTCTGTACCGTGGCACTTTCCCCACTCATTCCCCAATGTCTCACTATTTTTCATTTTGTTTTCAAAGAAGTTTTAGGTCACAGCAAAGTACACACAGAATACAAGAGAATCTCATATATCCAACCTTCTCCCCCTTTCCTCCTTCCTAAATTAAAAACTTTTTATATGTGGATGGTATCTTTGTTATAACTGATATACAGTGAAGCATAGCTACTAAACATTGTCAATGGTTTGCATTATGGTTTACATTTTTGACCGTACACTTTTATAAATTTTGATAATATTTATCATGCCCTGTGTCCATCACTGTAAGATCATGCAGAACAATTCCACTGACCACTAAATACTCCCTGTTCGATCTATTCTATTCCTCCCTTCCCATCCCCCCAGGGCCCACAGTGACCCCCTGGCTTGACTCGTTGGATGGCAAGATTCATAGTTAGATGCCACAAGACTGAGGTCTTGACACACTGGTTTGTCCTCCCATGCTAAGAACCATCCATGCTCTTGAGAGACTCCCTCCTGTCTATTTGTGAACAAATCGGTCCTCCCGAGGATGGGAGTCCAACTCTTTCCTGCTCATTATGTGGGTCTCCACCCACTGATACAACACATTACGACAGAACGATCATTCACACACTCCCTAGAAGCCCGCTCTAGGTGCACCCTGTCCTGAATGCCCCCATCCAACACCCGAAACCAGTAAACATTCCTTGTCATATTGCCATAAGAGCATTCCCAACTTTGTACTTTCAACCACATACCTGCAAATCCCCAGTTCACCTGGTCCCTCTCCCAACCCTCCCCCCAGTATCTTGGACCTTCTAACTCACCCTTCCCAATATACCCACCTGTCAACCCTGCACCACCCAACCCAATAATATCGCTACTCTCCTGTCCTATTCTTTCAATAGGCAACTACACTTTCAGCTTACCATAGATTACATCCATATGGGTGTTGGCTCACAATCTGCTCCTCTCTTTCTATTTCTTATAAACCTGTCTTCCAGACAATAGCTCTCTGAGACTGCTCAATTTCCTTACTTCATATCAGTGAGGTTATGTACTGTTCAATCTTCAATGACTGGCTTGCTTCACTCAACATAATGTCCTCAAGATTCGTCCATGTGTTAGCACTTTATTCCTTCTTACAGCAGAGTAATATTCCATTGTATGTATGTACCACATTTTGTTTAGCCATTCTTCTATTGATGGGCACCTGGGTTGATTCCAACTTTTGGCAGTAGTAAATAATGCAGCTATGAACATTGTTGTGCATATATCTGTTTGTTTCTTTACTTTCAATTCTTCTGGCTATATACCCAGCAGTGGAATTGCTGGATCATATGGAAGTTCTATAGTTAGTTTTTTGAGGAACTGCTAAACTGTTCTGCACAATGCCTGGACCATTATACATTCCTATCAAGTGAATGAGGCGTCCCATTCCTCCACATCCTCTCCAACACTTATAGTCTGCTGTTTTTTTAAAAGACACAATTTTAATGGGTGTAAGATGGTATCTCAATGTAGTTTTGATTTCCATTTCCCTAGTAGCTAATGATGTTTAGCATCTTTTCATGTACTTTTTAGCCATTTGTATTTCTTCCTTGTAGAAGTGTCTTTTCAGGTCACTTGTCCATTTTTAAAATATGTTGTTTGTCTTTTTATTTTCGAGGTGTAGCATTTCTTTATATATGCAGGATATTAGGCTCCTATCAGATATATGGTTGCCAAATATTTTCTTCCATTTGGTAGACTGCCTTTTAATTTTCTTGACAATGTCCTTTGAAGTGCAAAAGATTTTAATTTTGAGAAGATCCCATTTATCTATTTTTTTCTTTTGCTGCTTGTGCTTTGGGTGTGAAGTTCATGAAACCATTTCCTATTACAAGGCCCTGTAGATGCTTCCCTACAATATCTTCCAAGGTCTTTAAGGCCTTGGTTCTTATATTTAGATCTTTGATCCACCGTGAGTTGATTTTTGTATAAGGTGTGAGATGGTGTTCCTCTCTCATTCTTTTGGATATGGATATCCAGTTCTCCAAGCACCATTTGTTGAAGAGGCCATTCTCACCCAACTGAGTAGGCTTGGTGTCCTTGTTGAATATCAGATGACTGTATATGCGAGGATCTATATCAAATCTCTCAATTCAGTTCCATTTGTCGGTATGTCTATCCTTGTGTCAGTACCATGCAGTTTTGACCACTGTAGCTTTGTAGTATGTTTTAAAGTTAGGTAGTGTGATACCTCGAATTTCATTTTTCTTTTTCAATAGGTCCTTGGTGATTTGGGGCCTCTTACCCTTCCAAATAAATTTTGTAGGTAGATTTTCCAATTCATTAAAAAATGCTGTGTTGATTTTTATTGGGATTGTATTAAATCTCTAGATTAGTTTGGGTAGGATAGACATATTAATGATGTTTAGTCTTCTTATCCATCAGCAGGTAATATTCTTCCATTTATTTAAGTCTTCTTTGATTTCCTACACAGTGTTGTGTAGTTTCCTGTATATAAGTCACTTACATCTTTAAATTTATTCCTAGGTATTTGATTCTTTTAGTTACTATTGTAAATGATAATTTTTTCTTGATTTCCTCCTCAGATTGCTCATTATTGGTGTACAGAAATGCTACTGATTTTTGAGCATTGATCTTATAGCCTTTGACTTTACTGAACTGATTTATAAGTTCTAGAAGCTTTGTTGTGGTATTCTCAGGACTTT
>JAQZBX010057895.1:0-17856 GCA_029593785.1 Cabassous unicinctus
CCAAGTGCCAACTGGCAACATGATTGGAAAAAGACCTTGAATAAAAGGGGGAAAGGGTAAAGAGAAACGAGTTCATGTGGCTAAGACACTTCAAAGAGAGTCGGGAGGTCATCCCAGAGGTAATGCTTACGCACACCTCAGTAGGATCTCATAGAACACCAAAGTGGATATCAACCCACACAGAGGGGCTCCTGAGGGCTCTGGAGACACCCAGGTCCTATATAAGTGGGGATAGCCCCAGAGATTGATGCCTTATTAGTGGGCTCCTCTTTGGAATCTGTGCTCCTGAGAGAGACAGAGTCGTACTCAAATAAGTCCTCCCTGCACAGGGTCCATCAGTCCCCTCTATTCAAACCTATATGTGATGCTGGAGTTTTTAGGTGTACTTCCAGAGACTGGAGCCTCTGGCCTACCTATGTGCCAGCTGTGCCTGCAATCTCAGTGCAGCTGCAACCCCTACCCTACAGCTCAATGGACTCATCCAAGTCACCTGGCGAGGAGACGACTATGGCAACGGCCATCCCAGGGAATGGAGAGGGCCTGCAGCTGCAGGCAGGATAATCCCATCCACCGTATCCATGGAATATAAACCCTCTCTCACTTGGAGGTGGGGTGGACATCACCATCCCAAACTACCCAGGATTGGGGGAAGAGCTATGGACTAGAATGTACTTGGTGGTGTTCTGTCGTATATTGTGATTCAAGCAATGGAAGAAATTGTACCAGTGAGGTGGAGATGGTGGCTAATGTACATTTTCGGGGCAGGGAGGGGAGGGGCAGTTGAAATACAGGGGCTTTTTCGGAACTTGGGGGTTGTCATGAGTGGCGTTGCGGCGACAGATGTAGGCCATTTTGCATCAGCATATACCATGCAGAACTGTGTGGGAGAGAGGGTGGTCTATGATGTGAAATGTGGTCTATGCTTGGTGGCAAGGCCCCAGGATGTGTATATCCATTGCGGGTGATGTGCCACATTGATGAAGGATGTTGGTGTGGGATATTGTGGGAAGTGTGGGAGTTGGGGAACATGGGAATCCCTGTAATTTCTGAGTAATAGGTAATCTAAGCACCTTTAAAAATATATATATATATATAATAACATTTATGTAAGCAAATGCACATATATGCATATGTATTTATATATCATTTTACAAATATTGGTATGTATTGTGAAAAATTTTGATTTTTACCAACAATAAAAAAAAAAAGTCAATTGAAAGGAAGATAGAGAATAACCTAGGGAATGTATAATACAGTGATTTCTGTTGTGGGTGAAGATTGTGGCTAATAATGTAAATATAAGAATGTTCCTCTTTTACAAAATGTTAACAATATGGCCATACACAGGGAAATTACAACTAATGTAACTTATGGACAAGAGTTAACAGTAATATTATAATATTTTTGCAGTGATGGCAAAAAGATATATCAATTCTATGGCACAACAACAGGAGGGTATAGGAGGATATGGGATTTTTTCCTTCTGGAGTAAACAAAATGTTCTAAAATTGACTGAGATGACAGCACAACTCTGTGATGAAAATGGGAGCCATAGTGTGCACAATTGATTGTGCAAAGCATGGAGCTATATAACATAGATAATCCTGTGGTGGAAGATGGACTATGGTTAACAGAACAAATATGAGAACATTCTCTCATGAACTATAACAAATATATAATACTAATACAAGGTATTAATAATCAATGTAAGATTATTACTAATACAGGGTATTAATACATCAATGGAAGATGTGGGTTCTAGTTGGTAATATTTTGATGATGCTCTTTCATAGTTTGTAACAAATGTGTCACAACAATACAAGGTGTTGGTGGTGGAGTGATGTGTGGGAGCCCTGTATGATGATACACATGTTTGTTTTATAAGTTAACAAATTTGATTCTACACTTATTGTTTATATATGTTCATGTATGATTAATATACTTCAATAAAATTTTATATAAAATCACTTGAATCAGACGAAAAGACAAACTACAGACTAGGAGAAAATATTTTTAAAGCACATATCTGACAAAGGACTAATATCTAGAACATATGAAGAATTTTCAAAACTCAACAGCAAAATAACCACAAAAAACACAATTAGAAAATACGCAAAAGAAATAGACATTTTTCTAAGTGTGATATACACATACTCACAGGAAAGGATGTTTAAAGTCATTAGCCACTAGGCAATTGCATGTTAAAACCAAAATTAGATATCACCACATACCTATCAGAATTGTTAAAAGAAAAAAGAAAGAAAAAATATCTAGGGAGCAGAATTTTGGGGATGATGGCAGAATAGGGAGCTCCAGGACTCAGTCCTTTCAACAAAACAACAATTTAATAGGCAGAAACTATCTGAAATAACTATTCTGAAACTCCAGAGGACAGAAGAACACTGTAGAGCACCCATGGAAAGGCTTGTGGAAGTGGCTGATAAATTACAGTTAGGAACCATAAATTGCTTTCTCTGCATGGTGGCTATTGGTGTCCATCTGCCACTCCCATGGCAGATTGCTATAGGGTCCAGTGCCTGGCTAGCAACTGGTGAAAGAAGGGATGTAAAACTTATTTTCCCCAGGGAAAGAGTATGCAAATCTGATCACTGATCAATCCTTTTGGGAGAACGTTAGCTAAATGGATGCAGTGGCCTACTGGACACAGGTAACTTTGGAGTAGGTCTGAACTCCCTTGGTGAATCCTTGGCCCTATTTTGGCCAGAAAAGACTGACTGGAGAAAGTTCTCTTCAGGGTGACCCTACTGCCAGAATTTGCCCAGCAGACAAAAGCAGCATGTGACAATGAAAGGAGTGTAAGAAACTATGGAGGCAGAGAGTCTGGCATGGTGGCTTCAAGCAGCTGGGAGAGGGAGGTTTGTTTCCTGAGAAAAAAGAGGGGACAATGAAACTCCTATAAATAGGAGATCTCCAATACAATTAGCAAGCAAAAGCCCAGGACAAGACAGGGGACCAAAAAGACAGGGAAAACCCTACATACTACATTCACATTGGGCAAATATTCCTGATAGGAGAGCTGAAGCTCAAGAAAATTACTGTTTTATCACCAGCTGGTTACAAAATCAAGAAAGAGATATCTCAGGGAATAAATCCCAGAGTTAACATTTTAAAATATTAAAATGTACAGTGAGGAAAAAAAGGTACAAATCAAACAAAGAAACAGGAAATGATGGGCCATCCAAAGGAAGAGGATAAAAATCCAGAAAACACTAAAAAAGAAGATGAGAATGTGGACATACTAAACAAAGCCTTTGAAAATGCTCAAGGAATTGAAGGAAAATATAGAAAAAGAACTAATAGCATCAGGAAAACAATGAATGAATAATATGAAAGTCTAAGTAAAGAGGTAGAAATTTTAAAAGGGAACCAAACAAAGCTACTGGAGTTGATGATAACAATAACTGAAATGAATAATGCCCTGGAGGGTTTCAAGAGCAGATTGGAGCTGGCAGAAGAAAGAATCGGTGAATTTGAAGACAAGAACCTTTAAATGAGTCAGACTGAGGGAGGAGAATGAAAAAAGAAATATTAAAAGCAAAAATAGCCTAAGACAGCTAGGGAACTCCATCATGCACACCAATGTATATATTATGCAAGTCCCAGAAGGAGAAGAAAGAGAAAAGGGAGCAGAAAGATAGTCAAAGAAATAATGACAAAGAACTTTCCAAACTTAGCAAAAGACATGAATATGCACATCCAGAAAACTTAGATAACATCTGTGATGGTTAGGTTAATGTGTCAATTTGGCCAGATAATGGTGCCCAGTTGTTTGGGCTAATTGTAATACTAGTACATTTCATAGACTTTAATCATCAGTGAGTTGATTGCATAGATAGCTGGTCACATCTACAACCACCCGAGGAGATTGTCATCATCAATGAGAGACATATTGTCCAAACAGTTGAAGGCCTTAAAAGGGAAAGTGATTTCAGCATTCAGAGAGGGAATTTCCATTGCTACTGCAGATAGCCAACATCTTCTGGGAAGTCATCAAGAATCTTCCTTGGAATCCCTGGTTTGCAGCCTGCCCTACAGAAATTTGGACTTGTGCATCCCCACAGTTGCATGAGACAATTTTATAAAGTCTGACACTATTTACAGATCTCTCTTTTCAGTTCTGTTTCCCTAGAGAACCTTGACTAATATAGGTTGGTACCGCTAGTGTTTCTTTAGAAACAGAATCTTAAAAATGGGATTTCTGAATTGGTTCTGGGATTCTAGCAATTGGCTCTCTACTCTTCCTAGATTCAAGGGCACTAATAACTCTCTTTCCAATAATCAAGAAGCCACTGATAGACTATGGCATGAGTTGGCAATAGAGATATGCAAAATATCACTAAGGACATGACTACTCCCATGCTTATAAGAGACAAGGATCTGGGTAAGAGTGTTTTTTAACACCATAACAGAGTTTTGTAGAGTTAAAAGGTACAATGATGTTGGCTGCCTATTCTTAAATACTCTGTGTCAAATTACAAAAGAAAGGGATGAGCTGAAGGCTTCAAATTTGCAACTTAAGTTCCTCATGAATGATGTGAAAGTTTCTATGTGTGCTCTGAGAGAAAATCTTCTTTTCTGTAGCCACCGACTTGAGATCCCTGAAAACCAGACTCAGAGGCTCATTGCAGAGAGCAGAGTTACAGTGGAAACTGAAATCTCTACCTTGCAGGGTGTCTGCAAGGCATTGATTGGAAAAGAATGGAATCCTGAGAATTGGGATGGAGACATGTGGGTTGATGATGATATTGATGGGGACATTGAAACCCTAAATTCTGCTGAGACTTTGTCAGATAAACCAGTAATGGTCTGCCCTGAGGAGACCATCCATGGTCAAGTTTACATCACCCAAATTCCAGTTGCCCCAAGGAGTACAGACCTTCTCCTGGTCCTGGGGCGGGTCCCATCCAACCTAAAGCCTGCACTTCCCAGTCTCCAGTTTGCACCGAGGAGTCTCCACCTCCTCCCTGCCCTGAAGAAACCATCACCCAACCTCCACCCTGCCCAGAGGATTCTGCCATGGAACCCAAGCCTGAAGAGATTAATCCTGTCTCACCAAAAGAAACTGCAAGGAAACGCCCTGAGATCAGTAGCTTGCACAATATTTCTAATTCTTCTCCTTATCCACCCCAACCACCCCTCTTCTCTTCCAAACCTATAACTATACTAAAGCCACAACAAGACCCCAAAAGTGAAGTACAAAGTGTGACCCATGAGGAAGTACAATTACCCTAAAAGAGCTGCATGAGTTTTCCAATTTATATAGACAGAAATCAGGGGAAATTTGTGTGGGAATGGATATAAGGGTATGGGATAATGGTGGAAGGAATATAAAGTTGGTTCAAGCTGAATTATTGATATAGGCCCACTAAGCAGAGATTCTAGATTCAGTGCTGTAGCTGGAGGGGTTAGAAAGCACTCTAACACTTTGTTCCGGTGACTGGCTGCAACGCCAACCAAAAGATGGCCTAGAATGTCTGAGGCCGAGATGCCCGGTTTGCCCTGGTATCCTGTAGATGAGGGGATCCAAATTCTTAGAGAGACTGGAATGGTAGAATGGATTCACCATTTAACACCTGTCTATCCACCCCAGGAATTTCCAGAGGCCATACCTTTCACTAGGACTGTGAGGAATAAATTTGTGAGACTAACTCCATCTCCCTGAAGAGCTCTGTGGTTGCTCTTCTCTGTAGGCCAGATATCACTGTAGGAACTGCTGTCATAGAATTAGAATCCTTAAACACACTGGGGATGATTGGATCTGGGGTTGGTAGAAGCCCAACCTTAAGTGGCAGCACTTAATCACCAAAGTCATGGTGGGTGTGGTTACCAAAATGAAAGACAAACTCAAAGCAGCAATCAAATTGCCTGAGTAGCATAGACCTATGATGTTGACTAATAGACCGTGGGATACCTAGTAGTAAAATAAATGGGCAGTCTAATAAATCCCTGCTTAATCTGTGTAAGCAGAAGTGTTCTAGCTCGAGTAAACAAAACTTGAATTACAGAAACAGAGTCATGGCTCCTTAGCCAATTCCCAGACTTGAGACAGTTTACAGACCCAGAGTTCTTTAAATAGGGAAAGGCCAGGTCCCCTTGGGGAAGAACCCTGTTACACTGCCAAAAATGTATATTGTTAATTTTCCTCCAGGCTTTCCCCAAAGAGACGTATGGTCTTTTACCAGAGTAACTGTACATTGGGGAAAAGGAAATGATCAGATATTTTGGGAAGGGTTACATTGGCTCAAAAGTGACATTAATTCCAGGAGACCCAAAATGTCACTATGGTCCACCAGTCAGAGTAGCGGCTTATGGAGGTCAGGTGATTGATGGAGTTATAGTTCACATCCATCTCACAGTGGGTTCAGTGGGTCCCTGGCCCCATTCTGTGTTTATTTCCCCAGTTCCAGAATGCATAATTGGAATAGACATATTCAGTAAGTGGCAGAATCCCCACATTGGTTTCCTGACTTGTGGAGTGAGGTCTATTATGTTAGGAAATGGTAAGCAGAAGCAACTAGAACTACACCTACTTAGCAAAATAGTAAATTAAAACCAATACTGGATTCCTGGAGAGATTGTAGAGAATAGTGCCACCATCAAGGACTTGAAGGATGTGGGGTGTTGATTCCCACTACATTCCTATTCAACTCTGGTATTTTGCCTGTGCAGAAAACAAATAGATCTTGGAGGATGACAGAGGATTATCATAAACTTAACCAGGTGGTAACTCTAATTGCAGCTGCTGTCCCAGATGTGGTATCATTGCTTGAGCTAATCAACACATTCCCTGGTACCTGGTATGCAGCTATTGATCTGGCAAATTCTTTTTTCTCAATTGCCATTACTAAGGACCACCAGAAACAGTTTGCGTTCAGCTGGCAAGGCCAGCAGTATACCTTCACTGTCCTACCTCAATGTTATATCAACTCTCCAGCCCTATGTCATAATATTGTTTGCAGGGAACTTGATCATCTCTCCCTCCCCCAAGACATCACAGTGGTCCATTATATTGATGGTGATATGCTGATTGACCTAGAGAGCAAGTACTATACTTATTGGTAAGGCATTTGCATTAGAGAGGAAGGGAGATGAATTAAAAAAAAATAAAGGGGCATTCCACCTCAGTGAAATTTCTGTCTCTAGTGGTGTGGGCTATGTCTAGATATTCCTTCTAAAGTGATGGATAAGCAGTTGCATCTGGCCCCTCCTATGACCAAAAAAAACAGGCACAACACTTAATTAGTCTCTCTGGATTTTGATGACAGCATATTCTTCGTTTGGTGTACTACTCTGGCCCATTTACCAAGTGACCAGAAAAGCTGCTACTTTTGAGTGGGTACCAGAATGAGAGGAGGCTCTGTGACAGGTTCAGGCTGCTGTGCAAGCTGCACTACAACTTAGGCCATATGATCCAGCAGATCCAATGGTGCTTGAAGTTTCAGTGGCAAATAGAGATGCCATCTGGAGCTTTTGGAAGGCCTCTATAGGAGAATCAAAATGTAGACCATTAGGATTTTGGAGCAAAGCCCTGCTATCCTCTGCAGATAACTACTCTCCTTTTGAGAAACAGCTTTTGGCCTGCTACTGGGCCTTAGTAGAGACTGAATGCTTAACCGTGGGCCATCAAGTTACCATGAGACCTGAGTTGCCTATCATGAGCTGGGTATTATCTGACCACCAAAACATAAATTTGGGCATGCAAGCAGCACTCCATCAAAAAGTGGAAGTGGTTCCTACGAGATAGGGCTTAAGCACGTATTGAAGGCACAAGTAAGTTACATGAGGAAGTAGCCCAAATGCCCATGGTCATTAGTGCTGCCATATTACCTTCTCTTTCCCAGCCCACAGTTCTGGCCTCTTGGGGGGTTCCTTACAATCATTTGACTGAGGAAGAGAAAACTCAGGTCTGGTTTACAGATGGTCCTGCATGATATGCTGGTATCACCCAAAAGTGGACAGGTACAGCACTGGAGCCCATTTCAGGAATGTCTCCCAGAATAACAGTGGTGAGTGCAAATCCTCCCAGTGGGGAAAATTTCGAGCAGTGCCCCTTGTTCATTTTGCTTAGAAGGAGAAACGACTGGAGGTGCATTTTTACACTGTTTCATGGGCTGTTGCCAATAGTTGGACCAGATAGTCAGGGACTTGGAAAAAAAATGATTGGAAAATTGGTGACAGAGGTATGGGGAAGAGCTATGTGGATAGACCTTTCTGAGTGGGCAAAAAACATGAAAATATTTGTGTCCCACGTGAATGCTCACCAGAGGGTGCCTTCAGCAAAAGAAGATTTTAATAATCAAGTGGCTAAGATGACCCGTTCTGGCTAGCACTGTCTCTTTCCCCAGGGACTCCTGTCATTGCCCAGTGGGCTCGTGAACAAAGTGGCCATGGTGGTAGGGATAGAGGTTATGCATGAGCTCAGCAACATGGATTTCCCCTCATCAAGGCTGGCTTGGCTACAGTCATTGCTGTGTGCCCAATCTGCCAGCAGCAGAGACCCACACTTAGCCCCCAATATGGCACCTTTCCCTGAGGTGATCAGTCTGCTACCTGGTGGCAGGTTGATTACATTGGACTTCTTCCATCACTTAAGGGGCAGGGAGTTTTTCTAGCTGGAATAGACACATAATCCAGATATGGGTTTGCCTTCCCTGCATGCAAAAATTCTTCCAAAACTACCATCTGTGGACTTACTAAATGCCATGTCATTCCACAAAACATTGCTTCTAATCAAGGGACTCACTTCCCAGCAAATGATGTGTGGGAATGGGAACATGCTCATGGAATTTACTTGTCTTACCATGTTCCCCATCATCTGGAAGCAGCTGGATTGTTAGAACAGTAGACTAGCCTTTTGAAGACTCAGTTACAGTGCCAATTAGGTGGGAATACCTTGCAGGGCTGGGACAATGTTCTCCAGGAGGCTGTTTATGTTCTGAACCAGCATCCACTCTATTGTGCTGTTTCACCCATAGCCAGGATTCATGGGTTCTGGAATCAAGGGGTGGAAATGTGGGTGACACCACTTACTATTACCCTTAATGATCCACTAGGGAAATTTTTGCTTCTTGTTCCTGCATCCTTAAATTCTGTTTGTCTCCAGGTTCTAGTTCCAAAAGAAGGAGTGCTTCCACTAGGGAACACAACAGTGATTCTATTAAACTGGATATTAAGACTGCCACCTGGCTACTTTGGGCTTCTCATGCTTCTGAACCAACAGGCAAAGAAGAGAAATACTGTACTGGCTGGGGTGATTGATCCTGACTATAAAGGGGAAATAGGACTGTACCTACACAATGGAGGTAAAAAAGAGTTTATCTGGAATACATGAGATCCCTTAGGGCATCTCTTAGTCTACAATGCCCTGTGATTAAAGTCAATGGAAAATTGCAAGAACCCAATCCAAGCAGGACTAAAAGTGGCCCAGAATCTTCTGAAATGAAAGTTTGGGTCACCCCACCAGGAAAAAAAACACAGCCAGCTGAGGTGTTTGCTGAGGGTAAAGTGAACATGGAATGGGTTTTGGAAGAAGTGGTATTAAATACAAATTTCAACCATGTGATCAAAGTTACAGAAATGAGGACTGTAATTGTCATGAATATTTCTTCCTTGTTTTGTTATGAGTACTGTGGGAGTTTAAGATTATTTATGAATCCCAAAAAGAGAAGATTACATTTGCAAACTAATCTATTCCTCTGGGTATGATACCCTTTGACTGTATTAAATTCAAAGGTTTTAAGTTTACTTGATAATATCTCTTTAGGGCTTTTGATTTGACCATATCAGTAGTGTGTAACTTCCCTCAAGATTGGGCAATGAAAAATGGATTAAGGTAGACATTATTTTTCTATTATATACTTATTTTTATTCTAGCAATGGAAGAACTCTTATCATTAATATAAAGGCCATGGACACCAGAGATTCTGAGGAATGGGAGAGGGAAGAATAGGTATTAATATGGGAGCATTTTCAGGACATTGGAGTTGTCCTGCACAACATTGCACGGACAGATATAGGCCATTGTATATTTTGTTATAACCTACAAAATTGTGCAAGGCAGAGTGTAAACTATAATATAAACTGTAATCCATAGTTGGTAACAATGCTTCAATATGTGTTTATCAATTTTAACAAATGTACCACACTAATGAGGGATGTTATTGATGTGGCAAGATATGGGAGGGGTAGGGAGTAGGGCATATAGCAATCTGTTATATTTTTTATGTAACATTTATGCAATCTAAAGCTTCTTTAAAAATACATAAACTTAATTCATATAAAAAATTATTGGACTGTAAAAAAAAGATACATGAGGCACACACTGGCAAAACTGAAGGGATAAATAGACATATCTACAATAATAGTCAAGACTTCAAAACACCACTCAGCATTGGGTAGAATATCTAGACAGAGGATAAATAGAAATCTTGAACAATATAATAAATGAAGTAGACATAACAGACATTTATAAAGTATTGCACACCAAATCAGGATATACATAGTTTCAAGCACTCATTGATCTATCTCCAGGATAGACTATATGTTGTCACAAAATAGGTCTCAATAAATTTAAAAAGATTAAGTTATTCAAAACACTTTCTCAGATCATAATGGACTGAAACTGGAAATCAGTAAAAGAAAAAGGGAAAATTCAAAAATATATGGAGATTAAACAATGCACTCTTAAATAATCAGTGGGTCAAAGAAGAAATTGCAAGATAATTCAGCCAATATCTTGAGAGTCATGAAAACAAGAACACAACATATCAAAACCTATCAGGCACCGCAAAATCAGCACTGAGAAGGAAATTTATAGCCCTCAATTTTTTTTTTAAAATAATATAGTTTATTTTAAATATATATATATATTTAGATTACATAAATGCTACATAAAAAATATGGGGGATTTCCATATGCTCTGCTCCCTACCGCTCCCACATTTTCCCACATTAACAACATCCTTCATTAGTGTGTTACATTTGTTACAATAAATGAACACATTTCGGAGCACTGCCACTAAGTACAGATTATAGTTTACATTGTAGTTTACACTCTCCCCCCCACAATTTTGTAACTTATGACACGATATATAATGGCCTGTATCTGTCATTGCAATATCATTCAGGACAATTGCCAAGGCCCGAAAATGCTCCCGTATTACACCTATTTTTCTCTTTTCCTTCCCCTCAGAACCTCCAGTTGCCACTGTCTCTACATCAATAATAACAGTTATTTTATTGCTGGAATCACAATAAGTCTCTAATAGAATAACAGTAAGTTTACTCTAGTCCATCATTCATTCCCCAATCCTGAGGATTCTGGGATGGTGATGCTCACTTCACCTTTAATTAAGAGGGGGCTTAGATCCCATGGGGCAAATGGATGGGACTACCTTGCTTGCAGTTGTAGACTCTATTCTTTGGGGTGGTTGTTGTCCATCATCATCTCCTTGTTGTCTTGGGTGAGTCCAATGAACTGGAGAGTAGGTGTTGCAATGCTGTTGAGATTCAACTGGCACATGGAAAACCCAAAGATTTAAGTCTCTTGGATGTACACCTGTCCACTCTAGTAGTAACTATAGGTTCAGCTATTGGGGCAGAAGAGCCATGTGCAGGGAAACTGCAACTGAGTCCAATTCTGTCACACTGGGAAGCATAAATCCCAAAGTAAGGCCCACTGGCAGGGAGGGCTCCAAACTCCTGAACTGTCTGCCCTGACTATAGTGTCTGGATGTCTCCAGACACTATAGTCTTCAGGAGCCCTGCTATTTGAGGCAATATTTACTTTGGCAGTGTATGTGATCATGCTGAGATGTGCAAAAGCGTTACCTCTGGAATGACCTCCTGACTCACTTTGGAGTCTCTTGGTCATATAAACTCATTTGTCTTTACCCTTTCCCCCTTTTGGTAAAGGTCTTTTCCCAGTTGCATTGCTAGTTGGTTCTTGGTAGTTATAGCCCTGAATTTTTGTTACATTAAGAAAAAAGAAAGTGCTAAAAGCAAAGAAATAACTGTATACCTGGAGGGAACAAATGATATTGAGAACAGAAAAACAATGCAGAATCAACAAAAACAGAAGTTTGTTCCTCAAGAAAACCAACAAAATCCACAAACCCTTAGCTAGACTGACAAAAAAAAAGGAGAGAAGATGCAAATAAACAAAATCATAAATGAGAAGGGTGGCTGGACAGAAATATGAGACATCAGAAGAAGACACTATGAACAACTGTATGCCAAAGAGCTAGACAACATAGATGAGAGGGACAAATTCCTAGAAACATAGGAACATCCTACACTGACTTTAGAAGAAATGGAAGCCCTGAACAAATCAATTACAATGAAGAGATTGAAACATTCATCAAAAACCTGCTAACGATTAAAAGCCTAAGACAAGATTGGCTTCAGAGGTGAATTCTACCAATTATTCAAAGACAATCTAATACCAATCTTGCTTCATCAAGCTATTCCAAAAAATTAAACAGAAAGAACACTACCAAACTCATACAATGAAACCAACATCACCCGAATACCAAAACCAGATAAAGATACTACCAAAAAAAGAAAAATATAGACCAATATCTCTAATGAATATAGATGCAAAAATCCTCCATAAAATACTTGCAGACCAAATCCGAAAGCAAACTAAAAGAATTATACACCACAATCAAGTGGTTTTTTATCCCAGCTATGCTAGGTTTTCTCAACACAAGTAAATCAATTAGTGTAATAAACCACTTTAATAAATTGAAGAAGAAAAATCACATTATCTTTTCCATTTATGCAGGAAAGGTATTTGACAGAATACAGCATCTTTTCTTGTTAAAAATACCCCAAAAGATAGGAATAGAAGCAAGCTTTCTCAGTATGATAAAGTACATATATGAAAAACCTTCAGCTTGCATTGTATTCAATGGTGAAATATTGAAAGCTTCCTGCTGAGATCAGGAACAAGACATGGATGTCCACTGCCACTGACAATACTGTGTTTTGCCCACTACTGATGTTTTTCAATACTGTGCTAGAAATTCTTACTAGAGCAATTAGGCTAGATAAAGAAGTAAAAGGAACCCAAATATGAAAGGAGACATAGTAAAACTTTATTCACTGATGAGATACTATACTGAGAAAATCCTGAAAAATCTACAACAAAGCTACTAAAACTAATAGGTAAGTTCAGCAAAGTAGTGGAATGCAAGACTAATACACAAAATCAGTAGCTTTTCTATACATTATTTGATAAGCAGTCTGAGAAGGAAATAAGAAAAAAATTTCCATTTATATTGATGACTAAAAGAATCAAATATTTAGGAATAAACTTAACTGAGGACATAAAGGACTTGTATTCAGAAAACTGCAAAACATTGTTAAAGAAACCAAAGAAGAAATAAATAAACGGAAGGACATTCCATGTTCATGGATTGGAAGACTAAAATATCACTAATATATCAGTTCTACCTAGATTCAATGCAATCACAATAAAAATTCTGGCAGCCCTTTCAACAGAAAAGGAAAAGCCAAGTATCAAATTTATTTGGAAGGATAAGGGGCCCAAATGGCCAAAAATATCTTAAAGAATAATGAATTTGGATGTTACTCACCTCCTCATATTACTTAGCTACAGTGATGAAAACAGCATAGCATGGACATAAAGATAGATGACCAATAGAATTGAATTCAGAGTTCAGTAACAGACATTCACATCTATGGTCAAGTGATTTTTGACAAGCCTGTTAAACCCACACAGCTGTGCCAAACCAATCTTTTCAACAAATGGTGCTGGGAGAACAGGATAACCATATCCAAAGGAAAGAAAGAGGACCCCTGTCTCACATTTTATATAAAAAGTCACACAAAATGGGTCACAGGCCTAAATGTAAAAGCTACAACCATAAACCTCCTAAAAGAAAATGTAGGGTAACAGCTTCAAGATCTTGTGGTGGGTGGTGGTTTCCTAAACCTTACACCCAAAGCATGAGCAATGAAAGAAAAAATAAATTAATAGGACCTCCTCAAAATTACATAATTTTGCACTTCAAAAGACATTTTCAAGAAGGTGAAAAGGCAGCTTATTAATTGGAAAAAATATTTGAAAACCACATATCAGATAAGGGACTGATTTACATGTTATTTAAAGAGCTCATACAACTAAACAATAAAAAAGACAAGTAATCCAATTTAAAAAAGGGCTAAAGTTTGAATAGACATTTTTTCCAAGGAGGAAATAAAAATGGTCAAAATCATTTGAAAAGAAATATTTTCAACATCACTATCTACTAGGGAAATACAGATCAAATTTAACAATGAGATATTATTTCTCACCTTATAGATGTTATAGTTTTATCAATGCTAAGGGTCAACAATAGGGAGGTATAAGGGGGTATGGGGCTTTTCTGTTTGGAGTAATGAAAACATTCAAAAATTGACTGAGGTGATAGTGCAACTCTATGATGATACTGAAAGCATTGAGTGTACACTTTGGATGTATTGTCCATGGCATGGGACTGTATAATACAGTGAAACGTGGTAGAAGATGGACTGCGGTTAATAGTACAAATATGAGAATGTTCTCTCATAAACTATAACAAATGTACAATACTAATACATGGTGTTAATAACAGGGTGTTTTATGGGAAAAATACACCAAATGTAATTTATGGATTGTAGTTAGCATAGTATTTCAATGATGTTCTTTCATAATTTGTAACAAAAGTTCCACAACAATGCAAGGTGTTGGTGGTAGGGAATGATGTATGGGAATCCTGTGTGTTATTCATGATTGTTTTGTAAACTAACAACATATCGAATAAAAAAAGACTTACAAAGGCTAAATAGCAAAATGGTAGAATAAAGACCTATATTATCAGTAAAGTGTCTTTAAATGTAAATGGATTAAACTCTCCAGTCAAAAGTCAGATATTGGCAGGATGGATACAAAACCATAACCAACTATATGCTGCCTGCAAAAGACTCACTATAAAGTCAAAGACACAAGTAGGCTGATGGTGAAAGAATGGAAAAAATATACCATGCAAGTAGTAACCAAAGAAGAGCTGGGGTGGCTGTACTAATATATTAATATCAGGTAAATTAGACTTTAAGTAAAAAACAGTTATGAGAGACAAGGGTGGTCATTATATACTGATAAAGGGGATAATTCCATAAGAAGATGTAACAATTATAAATATATATGCACCTTAGAGCAAAGACCAAAAATATATCAGTGAGGTCATGTAATATTTGTCCTTCAATGCCTGGCTTGCTTCACTCAACATAAGGTCCTCAAGATTCATCCATGTTATCCCGTGTGTTAGTACTGTATTCCTTCTTACAGCTGAGTAATATTCCATTGTATGTATAACACATTTTGTTTATCCATTCATCTGTTGATGGGTATTTGGATTGATTCCAACTATTGGCAA
The DNA here is from genome assembly GCA_029593785.1 of Cabassous unicinctus. Taxonomy (NCBI): domain Eukaryota; kingdom Metazoa; phylum Chordata; class Mammalia; order Cingulata; family Chlamyphoridae; genus Cabassous; species Cabassous unicinctus. The sequence continues at coordinate 15,440 of JAQZBX010057895.1, forward strand.
TAATGAATAATGCCGCTATTAACATTGATGTGCATATATCTGTTCGTGTCTTTGCTTTCAATTCTTCTGGGTATATACCCAGCAGTGGAATTGCTGGCTCATTGGTGTGGGGTGTCAGTGATGGGGGATACATGGGAGGAAGTTCACCTGAGCATACATATAAGGCATATAAATGTGTTTAAATGTTCATGGGGCATTGCCACAGTGGGTGAAGATTCACACTATAACCAAAAAAATCTCAAATTCCCATCCTGGGGAGCTCTGCAACATTCTCTAATGGAACAGCAACAATCCCCCAAATACAAGGGCAATGACTAGTGAAGGAGGATGGTCCATTGATGGGCCCTTGATATTGATGACGATGCTTATGAGCCTTTGCTCTTGAAATTGAAACTTAGCCTAGTCTTGTAGGGTGCCTGAGAATTACCTACTGAGAGCCTCCTTGTTGCTCAAATGTGGCCTCTCTCTAAGCCAAACTCAGCATATTAATGCAATAACTTTCCCCCAACGTGGGGCATGACTCCTGGGGATGAGCCTTCCTGGCATCGAGGGATTGCTACCAAGTACCAACAAGCAAAGTAACTGGAAAAGAAAAAAAAAGACCTTGACCAAAAGGGGGAAAATATAAAGACAAATGAGTTTACATGGCTAAGAGACTTCAAAGTGAGTTGCGAAGTCATTACAGAGGTAACACTTATGCACGTCTCAGCAGGATGTCATTGACAGCCAAAGTAGATACTACCCCAAATAGTGTGGGGCTTCTGAGGTCTCTGGAAACATCCAGACACTGTAGTCAGGGCAGATAATTTAGGAGTTTGGTCCCTTGTCAGAGGGCCCTACTTTGGAATTTATGCTCCCCAGTGTGACAGAGTTGGACTCAGTTGTGGTTTTCCTACACATGGCTGTTCTGTCATTCTATTTGATCTTATAATTAGTACTAAAGTTGGTAGGTGTATGTCCAAGAGGCTTAAATCTTTGGACTGTCCATGTTCCAGCTGGACTCTGAATCTCAGTGGAGTTGCAATAACTACTCTCCAGTCCATTGGACTCACCCAGGACAACTAACAAGGAGGAGATGATGGATAACCAACATACCAAGGAACCAAGAGTGTCTACAACTGCAAGCAAGAGAATCCCATCCATTGGCCAAATGGGATAGAAGACTCCCTCCATTAAAGGTGGAGTGGACATCACCATACCAGAATCCTCAGGATTGGGGAATGAACTATGGACTAAAGTAGACTTACTAGTATTCTACTATAGACTTATTGTGATTCTAGCAATGGAAGATCAATTATTGATGTGGAGGCAGAGGCCACTGGAGGTTCTGAGGGTAGAGAGAGGGAAAAATAGGTGTAATACGGGGACTTTTTTGGGACTTGGGAATCGTCCTGAAACACTGCAACAACAGATACAGGCCATATCTTGCCATAACCTACAGAATTGAGCGGGAGAGAGGGTAAACTACAATGTAAACTATAATCCATGCTTAGTGGCAATGCTCCAAATGCATCTATCAATTGCAATGAATGTAGCATACTAATGAAAGATGCTGCTAATGTGGGAAAATGTGGGAGGTGTGGGGAGCAGGGCATATGGGAATCCCCTATATATTCTCTGTAACATTTAGGTAATCTAAGTAGCTTGTAAAAAATGAAGAAAAAAAAAAGAAAAAAATATATGAAGGAAATATTGACAGATTTAAATGAAGAAATTGACAAATCTACATTATAGTAGGAGACTTTAACAGACCACTCTCAATATGGACTAGAACATCTAGTCAGAATATCAATAAGGCAGTAAAATAATTGAATTATACACCAAACCAACTAGACCTAAAAGACGTATGTATGACGCTGCAATGAACAAAAACAGAATACATATTTTTCTTGTCTGCACATTCTGCAGGGTAGACCATATGTTGGGTTGTAAAACAAGTGTTATTAAATTAAAAAATATTGAAATCATACAATGTATAGTCTTCTAAAACAACAGAATGAAGCTAGAAATCAGTAACAGAGGGAAAAAGGGAAAATTCACAAATATATGGAAATTAAATAACATACTTTCAAACAACGAATGAGTTAAACAGGAAATCAAAAGTGAAATTAGGAAATATCTTGAGAAAAATGAAAACATAAATACAACATATGAACATGGGATGCAGTGAAGGCACCACTGAAAGGGAAATTTATTTATTTATTTATTTATTTATTTATTTTTTTTTGTAAAATGATATATAAATACATATGCATATATGTGCATTTGTTTACATAAATGTTATTATATATATATATACATTTTATAAAGGTGCCTAGATTACCCAAATATTACTCAGAAACTACAGGGATTCCCATGCTCCCCACCACCCACACCCCGAAAAACACCCCACACATCCATTCCCCATCCGTGTGGTA
>JAQZBX010057896.1:0-17855 GCA_029593785.1 Cabassous unicinctus
ATCATTTATTCATTCATAAAATTTTTAGGAAGCACTTGCTCTGTGTTAGGCATAATTCTAGGCACTATTAGAGGTAAAGCAGTGAACAAAACAGAAAAAACCCTGACCTCTTGGAGTATTTTGGTAGAGACAGAATTTTCACTATTGTTATTAACATGAACTGAGTCGAACTGATACACAGTGAATCATAAGACAAAGACAACTAAAAAGTGGGATTGAGAAAGCAAATAGGAATTTCGATTTTTAAAAAATACATTCCCCAAAATCCACGGATAAAAAGAGTTAACTACCTCTAATTCCACACAAAGGAGGAGAGGATTCTGTGATAATTATCCACTTTGAATTCAAAGGTATTCAGAAGGCAAGAGCTGGGAACATTTAAACTCCAGGATCTAGCACAGTGCTTAATACAGAGGACTAACATGTCTGCTTAAAGAGTAAAAAGCCCATCCAGTTAAAATTCATTTCAGTAGAATCAAACAGTGCTAGAAGCTGTCATAACACTATCTTGAATTGTTACTATTAATAAGGATGATATTACCAAAAGCAAATAAGTAGAAAGAAGGGATTTTTCCTTCCTATTACCACTTGTGCTAAAAGTACAGCATACCCCAGGGGAGTCTACTGGTTAATTACCCATATGAAACAAGACCATTTCAGCTATATGCAAGAATGTTGTTTGGTTGTTTAGAATAATGGAATATATATCTATATCATTCTTAAATTCAATAAACAAAACTGTTACAAACAGCAAAGAAAAATTCCCTTAATATCCCTATGAGTTGCATTAAAGCTCCCTTTTTAAAACAGAAAACAAAAGCCTGAGGCAATCTCAAACAATCTCTTTCCTTTCTATCCTTCAAGAACTCTATGGATTTAAGGAACTGGGTTTGCTTCTCAGTGACTTTTTAAAAAAAAATCCTAAACTATGAGTAACTCACCGTCATCATGTGTCTCAAATAATACAAAAGGCACAATAAAAAGGCAACAGCTCTCACCCACTCTTGGTTATGGGGTGTTATAAATCACAATGGGAGGAGCTACTAACGTAGAAAAAAAATCAGCAAGTTTATATCATCTTTTTATCATCAACCAGATACAAATCATCAAACCAGGAAAAGCATCTTTCTACACGGGATAATGTTTGTACACGCGTCACTATGACTAGTATTAGATTGCTCTCAGTTAAAATTTAAACACAAGGTTTTGTATATAGCTTTTTCAATCAAGCTCATAGGTTTTAAAAAGTTTTTTTAAAAAAATATGTAAATATCTGAGTCAACATTCTTTCCTATCTACTCTCTTTCGTGAAGTGTTTTTCCATGCTAACACCAGAACATCCTAAACGTAACTCCATAAACAGATTCAAACTCCCTTCAATACCATGAATAAACCCACAGACAAAAAAAAAGTACGAGAGGACTGCAAAGGTGTGGTTGATCCTGACTGTTGGTAGCGTTTAGAGCAAGCAATGAATCGAGGGTGCTCTGAACGGATTAAATGGGACCCAGGCCACTTCACCTCTAAAATGCAAAAATAAAAGCATCCTTCCCTCTCCCCATACTTTGCCAGAAAGCGGCCCTGCTCCCAGGACCCGGTCCACCGCAAAAACAAGGAAGCAGGTTCCGGGCCGGGATTCCGCCTGCCTCACCTTATAGACGTCCCCGTAGGTGCCACTGCCGACCCTCTGGACAAGCTCGAAGTCCTGCTGCGGGTTTCGCCTCAGGATGTCCGCGGCGGGCCGCAGCGGGGCCTCCATCTTCGCTCAGGGCCGGGCCCCGCCGGCTCTGCCCCCGGCGCCCCAATTCCCGCTAACGAGGACGAACGGCTCCGCTTCCCAACATGGAGCCTCTGCCCGCAGCTCCGCCTGCACCAGGGACAAGCGAAAACGGGTCGGCGCCGCGGGCAATGTCCCTGAGAGGCCCACGCCTCCAAGGCCCAGCCCCCTTCCCTTCCGCCCCACCGGGACCCGGGGAAGACGCGGGCCTGAGAGGGTCCCCAACGCCCCGCAGCTCCGTTCCAGCCGCGGCCTTTCCTGCTCCCCAAGCGCCGCGAACCGCCGGTCCGACCTCCCGCCCCGCTGGAGCCCCAGGCCGGCTCCGTACCTGAGGGAGCGGCCCAGTTCTTTGTTGAGTGCAGAGCCTCAGACCAGACCTTCTTCCTCGCCGGCGCCCGCGTCCTCCCACCCGACTCCCGCCGACCGCCCCGGGTCTTGCGCCGCCGCCGCCCGCCCGTCGCACGGCGCGTCCTTTCGCAGGCGGCGGAGGCGCGTACCGTCACCGCCGCCGCCGCCGCCGCCGCACCACGTTCCCCACCCGGGGCTGCGTCACCGGGAGACACGTTCCCAGCCAGCGTGGGTCCGCGCCGAGCGGCCCGCCCGAGCTAGCTGACCGCGGGGTCAGAGTGCCGCCCTGAGGCCTTAGCGGGATACAACACCTTACCGGCCCGGCCGCTGCGGCCCCGCCGCGCCCCCAAACCGCGAGCGCTTTTTCAGGGCCACCGCTCCGCTGCCCGCTCTCCGAGATTAGGGACCTCCCTGGGCAATTGTGCACTGATGGGCCTCCGCCAACCGCCCCCAGACTCATCAGGTAAACTTGGGGGATGACGGGTAGAAGGAGAATGGAGAACACGAGGCAAAGGGGAAGCAACCCTCAGGTTCAACATGGAAAGGATACGTTGAGGACACTGGGCTAGAAGTTACCTGGCGGTGGGGCACGAGGGAAGGAGGTGGGGGAATGCCAGTTTAGCTAAGCTGTGGCACACCTTACTGCACATCCCTGTTTTGCAAACCATTCCCAGTGGTGGTAGTTTAAAGCTGCCCTGCATACCTGCACAACCTGTCTTTCTGAGTTTTTCCGAAACATTTCTGAAAGTTTAAAATCCTGTGAAGTCTCAGTGGTCTGTCCCTGTTGGGTACGCGGTGCCTCACCGTGAGTATTGCACCTTTAGTGGGATCTAGAGTTCTGCAGAAACTGTAACAAAGTCAGGGATCACAGCCTCGTTCTGGTTCTTTCACTTCCCTCGAATGTGATCTGAGACATCATATTTGGCAATATCTCATTGTCCTCATCTGCAGCTTGAACAGTATAAAGTTTAGCATATGACTCCCAAGAAATTGTTCATAAAGCACTTTCCCTTTAGAATGAGGGTTATCGAATATGAGAGATTTAAAAATACTTAATAACAGTGCACAGAGTATCTAACAGGAATTCAGGGAAATAATTTGGCTGATATTTCACAAGCTGTTTTGCACTTTCAGTTCCAGTCTTGTTGTTAAGGTGGAAATAAAATTGCCAGATTTATGTATACTGGCAAAATTATCTCTAGAGCCCAGTAGTGATCTTGAACAGAAAAGCCAAATAACAATTGCCACTGCATTTTGTAACTGGAAAGTCACAAAAGAGCAAATTGTAGATGTTAGCATGTGGCTTTGAGCATCCATTCCGTTTGGGGGTAATGTATTCTTATTGTTGATAATTGTATTATATAGAAATTAAATTCACACCTTACCAGGACAGGGACTATATGTATTTTCCTGTGATCCATGCACAAAGGGCACTTATTTGGGGAACATAAGTAAGCCCAGACTTACATACTCCATGGACAAAGCCTATGTGTTTACTGCATTGAAAAAAAATTGTTGAAGAACAGTTCTTTCTTTGAAAGCTTCTTGGCACTCATTTTGGTGGGCACATACTTTTGGCTTCAGTGATTCAAAATCTTTTCAAATGTTCTATTGGTATCCCAGTACTTGTTTACAGTTATAGATTCATTTTTCCCTCTGATCCTATAAGCACTGATCCTTTCTGTAGCTTAAAATTTTATTTATTTATTTATTTTTAAATTTTATTTATTTTTACTTGCATCATTCCACAAAGAATTTGAGGCAGCATACATAAAACACATACCATGACACAAGATAAAAATAAATGTATGAGGAAATTGGCAAGAAGTTAAGGAGAGGGAACATAGGATACCATAACAATGCAACTCATTGGCCAAAGCAGAGGATTTTATAGTGTTTTTTGTTTTTTTTTTTAATTTTTTACTTTATTTTGTACATTTAAAAATTGAAAATGTAAACAATTAAAAACTAAAAAGTAAACACAGATGAATAAATATATACATTTCTCAATTAAATGTAATGGACACATATAAATTTTTTTTAATCAAACGTGTTATACAATATATTTGGTTCATAGTAATGCATTCATATAGTATTTGTCCTTTTGTGTCTGGCTTGCTTCGCTCAACATAATGTCCTCCAGGTTCATCCATGTTGCCATATGCTTTACGACTTCATTTCTTCTTGCTGCATAATATTCCATCGTGTGAATAGACCACAGTTTGTTTATCCATTCATCTATTGATGGACACCTGGGTTGTTTCCAACTTTTGGCAATGGTGAATAATGTTGCTGTGAACATCAGTGTGCAGATGTCTGTTCGTGTCACTGCTCTCAGTTCTTCTGGGTATATACCCACTAGTGGTATTGCAGGGTCATGTGGCAAGTCTATATTCAACTTCTTTAGGAACTGCCAAACAGTCCTCCATAGTGGTTGTACCATTCTGCATTCCCACCAACAGTGAAGAAGTGTTCCTATCTCTCCACATCCTCTCCAACACTTGTAGTTCTCTATCTTTTTAATAGTGGCCATTCTGATAGGTGTGAAATGATATCTCATTGTAGTTTTGATTTGCATTTCCCTAATCATGAGTGATGTTGAGCATTTCTTCATATGTTTTTTTGCCATTTGTATTTCTTCTTTGGAGAAATGTCTATTCAAGTCTTTCGCCCATTTTTTAATTGGGTCGTTTGTCTTTTTAATGTTGAGTTGTAACATCTCTTTATATATCCTGGATATTAAACCCTTATCAGAGATGTGATTTCGAAATATTTTTTCCCATTGAGTTGGCTACCTTTTCACCCTTCTGACAAAGTCCTGTGAGGTGCAAAAGTGTTTAATTTTGAGGAGGTCCCATTTATCTATTTTTTCTTTTGTTGCACGTGCTTTGGGTGTAAGGTCCAAGAAACTACCACCTACTACAAGGTCTTGAAGATGTTTCCCTACATTTTCTTCTAGTAGTTTTATGGTCCTGGCTTTAATATTTAGATCTTTGATCCATTTTGAGTTGATTCTTGTATAGGGGGTGAGATAAGGGTCCTCTTTCATTCTTTTGGTTATAGATATCCAGTTCTTCCAACACCATTTGTTGAAGAGACTGTTTTTTCCCATTAGCGTGGGCTTGGTAGGTTTGTCAAAAACCGGTTGATTGTATAGGTGAGGGTATATTTCTGGGTTCTCAATTCTATTCCACTGATCGATGTGTCTGTCTTTATGCCAGTACCATGCTGTTTTGACCACCGTAGCTTTGTAATATGTTTCAAGGTCAGGCAGTGAAATTCCTCCCATGTTGCTCTTCTTTTTTAGAATGCTTTTGGTTTTATAGTGTTTTTGAGATTAAAAAAGAAAAAATGAGCCAATTAATCAAGAGAGAAGTATATCTTTTTTGATGCTGTGGCTTCAGAAAAATTTACCTCACAGGCCTTCATAATGTGGAACCTCTGAATGCCCAGTTTGAAATAAGGATAGCTATCCTCTGAAAATCCTTCAAGTATGTTATTCTTGAAATGCATCATTTGATATGAATTAGGCAATAAAAAGTTTGAAGTGATAGGCATCAACAAGACCCTCAACAAGTACAGATATTTTTATGTTGCCAATAAAAGGCAGATCCATATGTTTTGACCATCAACTTTGAGGTTGAAAATGTTAAGATTCTACTGACATTGCAATGACAGATATAGGCCATTTTATATCATCATATAACATGCAGAACTGTGTGGGAGAGAGTGTGGTCTACAATGTGTACTATGGTCCATGCTTAATGGCAAAGCCCCAGGATGTGTTTATCAATTGCAATTAATGTGCCACACTAATGAAGTATGTTTATGTGGGAGGTTGTGGGAGGTGTGGGAGGTGTGGGAGGTGGGGCTTATGGGAATCCCTATATTTTTTGTGTAACATTTATGTAACCTAAGTATCTTTTAAAAAAATAAAAAATAGAAAGATTCTATGTGATGGTTAAAAAATGTGTCTGCTATAATCATCATTTTATTTGTCCCACAATTGATGCAAAGAGAAAATTGTTTGCTTTATACTAACTCCACAAGTATCTTAAGGAATTGAAATATTGGTTGAGTTAATTATAACAAGATCAAAGAAGTCTTAGCTAGTGGGTTAAATATTCATGGTTGGTAAAGAAATTCAAATTCAATTTCCTTAAAATATATATACAATGAGTAAATTCAGTTTTATATCCTAAACATTTAGGTACATAGTTTCAAGGTTATAAGTGAGCAAAAATAAGAAACAAGAGAGTTTCTGACAAACTACTCAATTGTATAATGCCAAAGTATGGAATAAGAATAAATATGGCAAGATAGGCCCTTTATCCCAACCTGATTATTGTATATTCTTAGTGTCTTCATGATATCTAACATGTAAATATTTTCCAGCTTTTACCCTTATCTTTATTACAAATTATAATGGTTTGTTCTGTTTTGTGCTGTTTTTCCCTTCTTTCAAAGTTCTTTAATAAAATGCTAATTGTAATTTATGGCCTCTAATTTAAATTCTAACTGTAGCCAGAACTTAATTTTTTTAAAAAAATTGGGGCATCTTTATTCCAGTTATGCTCGTGAGCCCTGTTTGTGCTCAGTATCCTGTGCCTTGCAAGCAACGATGCCATGAGACTGACTTCCAATTCCAGCATAAGAGCTGAATGCATTGCAGCAGTTACCATTGTTGCTGGAACAGTTGCTCTTGGTTCTCTAGCTTACAAAAGATTTTATGTTAAAGATCATTGTAACAAAGCTATGGTAGACCTTCACATCCAGAAAGACAACCCCAAGGTAGTACATATTTTGACTTGGAGGATTTGGGAGATAAAGCTGTGTACTGCCATTGTTGGAGATCCAAAAAGTTCCCACTCTGTGATGGCTCACACAGAACACAATGAAGAGACTGGAGACAATGTGGGACCTCTGATCATCAAGGAAAAAAAACTTAAATGGACATTTTGATGCTGCAAACTAGCTTGTCATAATGTTACCTGATTGTTTAATTAGAATGAATACCACCTCTGACTAATTCACATCCCCTAGGTTCTAGATGTGGTATAATGCAAATTGCAGCTTTCATATTCATAGCATTTGCCTTACTTGTTGAAACATCGTAGTGCACATTTGTTTAAACAAAACAAACAAACAAAAAAAGGAAAAACCAACCTCATGGCCTAACGGTTATTCTGGTCTTGTAAGGAACCATTTCTTTAAATTTAAAATAAAGACATTAGAATATAGTTGTATGGGAAGCAGCTGTGGCTCAATTGGTTGGGCTCCCGTTTACCATATGGGAGGCCCCGAGTTCGATTCTGGGGGCCTCCTGGTGAAGGCAAGCAGGGAAGTGTGCTGACAGCCCGGCTCAGTGAGCTGATGCAACAAAGGCAGACAAGCAGACACAGAAAAACGCAAAGCAAATAGATACAGTGAGCACAAGCAGCAAGGGGGGATAAATAAATAAAAATAAATCCTAAAAAAAAAAAAGTTGTATGTCCAAGTTAACCTGTTAAATTATTCTCAAAATCATGTATATGCAGATTGTATGTGTAAGTTTTCACATACAATTATCACCTCTTCATATTACTTAGTTAACCTAGAAAGTAATTTGGTTGTGATTAAACTACATTAATTTCTTAATACAATCTAGTGGGGGTGGGAAATTGGGACATAAAATTTAAAAATTCTACATCAGTAAGGTTCACAATTTACTATCCAATACAAAATGGCTAATAAAACCCTCAGGTCTGAGGTACTGCCCAGGTGTGCAGGCAGGAGAAGGAGACATAAGGGTTTTAATTCCCCCAACTAACACCCAGCTAGGCTTTGTTGGCAATACTGAGTTTCACTACCAAAGGCCACAATTCCTCGCTGGTGGCCCTACTCTGCAACTATAGCTCTCAGAGGATCCAGTAATCTCTCCATTCCTTGCTCCTTCAGGGCAAGGGTGATAATGATTTCTTGCTGTTAATAGTTCCAGGGTTCTTCACTATTCCTTGCTGGTTCCTTAACCCTGTCTTCATTTTTATAGTTTTCATTAAATAATCTTTCTGTGCCATCTCTTTCTTGCCAGAACCCTGATTGATACAATTATAGGATATAGAAGTAGTCTCAGAAAACAGACCTCAAAATTGCTTTCTGAGATGGAATTCCATATTTTCAGATGACATGATCCTATATAGAGAAAACCCTGAAATATCCACAACAAAGCTACTAGAGATAAAAAAAAAAAAACTCAGCAAAGTGGCAGGGTACAAGATGAACATGGAAAAAATTATAGTGTTTCTATATACTAGTGTGACAGTTTGATATTATTTTATGAACTCCCAAATGAAAAATATTATATTTTTTAACTAATCCATTTCTATGGGTGTGGGGCCCTTTTGATTGGAATACGTCTGTGAGATGTGATTCAAGTTGGGTCTCCACCCTCTTACTGGAGCTTTATATAAATGGAAACACAGAGACACACAGTGAAAGGAAGCTGCTATGTTTTACCCTGCTGTGTGAGAGAGGACTCAATTAATCACTAGCAGTCAAAGCTTAAGCAGGAAGCCCCCAAGAGGCTGGGCCTGTGGAGCAGCAGACTGAAGAGACAAGCCTTATGCATGATAGGCCACAGCTGAACTCAGGAAAGTGGAGCAGTCAAGACTGACAGAGGAAGCCCCGGAAAGAGACAAACCCTATGCCTCTTGGCAACGGTAGATTCTGGAAGGGAAGGCAGGGACCAAGGCAGAGATTGGTCACCATCTTCACCATGTGGCAGGATACCAGGGTCAACAGTAGCTGACTTAGGTGAGAAAGCATCTCTGATGATGCTTTGATTTGGACATTTCACAGCCTCGGAACTATAAGCTTTTATCCCAAATAAAATTCCCATTATAAAAGCCAATCCATTTCTGGCACTTTGATTCAGCAACCCTGGGGCAAACTAAGACAACTAGTTATACTAATAATAAGCTATCTGAAGAGGAAATCAAGGGGGAAATAATCTAGAAATAAATATAACCAAGGATGCAAAGGACTTGTACCATGAAACCAAAAAACATTGCTAAAATAAATCAGACTTAAATAATTGAAAATATATTTTCTGTCCATGGACTGGAAGACTAATTGTTAAGATGTCAATTCTACCCAAAGCAATGTACAGATTTAACACAATCCCAATCAAAATTCCAACAGCCTTCTTTGCAGAAATGGAAAAGCCAATCATCAAATTAAATAGAAGTGTAGGGGACACAAAATAGCCAAAACCATCTTAAATGAAGTTGGAGGACCCACCTGTCCCAATTTTAAAATGTATTACAAAGCTACAGTGATTAAAGCAACATGGTACTGGCATAACGGCAGACATAGAGACCAATGGAATTGAATTGAAAGTTCAGAATTAAACCTTTACATCTATGGCCGGTTGATTTTGGACAAAGGTGCCAGGTCTACTTAATTGGGAAAGAATAGTCTCTTCAACACATGATGCTGGGAGAATTGGAAATACGTATGCAAAGGAGTGAAGGAGGACCCCTACCTCACACCAAAAACAAAAATTAACGCAAAAACAGACCAAAGACCTAAATATAAGAACCCAAACTACAAAACTCCTAGAAGAAAACATAGGGAAGCATCTTCAGGACCTTGTGTTAGGTAATGGTTTCTTAAACATTACACAAGCAACAGAAGAAAAAATTAGATAAGTGGGACTTCATCAAAATGAAAAACTTTGTGCATCAAAGGACTTCATCATGAAAGTAAAAAGACAACCTACAGATTGGAGAACATGTTTGGAAAACACATATCCAATAAAGGTATAATATCCAGAATATATAAATAAATTCTACAGCACAATAACAAAAAAAGCAAACAACCCAATTTAAAATGGCAAAAGACTTGAATAAACATTTCTCCAAAGAAAATATAAAATTTCATGTGCCAGAAAGCACATGAAAAGATGCCCAACATCATTATTTATTAGGGAAATGCAAATCAAAACCACAGTGAGATACCATTACCCATCACTATAATGGCTACTATTAAAAACAAACAGAAAATAACAAGTGTTGGAGAAGATGTGGAGAAATAGGAACACTCATTCATTGTTGGTGGGAATTTAAAATGGTACAGTCACTGTGGGAAACAGTTTAGTGATTCCTCAGAAAGTTAAATATAAAATTACTATATGACCCAGCAATCTCACTTCTAAGTAAACACCCAAAAGAATTGAAAGCAGGGACCTGAACAGATATTTGCATACCGATGTTCATAGTGGAATTATTCACAATTGCCAAAAGATGGAAGCAGTCCAAGTGTCCATCAGTAGATGAATAGATAAATTGTGGTATATACATGCAATAGAATATTCAGCCATAAAAAGAGATGAAGTTAGAGACATACAACAGTATGGATGAACCTTGAGTACATCATGTTGAGTAAAATAAGCCAGACACAAAAGGACAAATATTGTATGATTTCACTGATATGAAATAATTAAGATAAGCAAATTCATAGAGTCTGAAACTAGAATATGGGTTATCAGGGGTCAGTGTGAGGTAGGGAATGGGGAGTTAATGCTTAATTGGTACAAAAGCTCTCTTTGGGGTGCTGGAAGAGTTTTGGAAATGGATGGTGGTAATGGCAGCATAGCATTGTGAATGTAATTAAGAGTACTGAATTATATATTTGAATGTGGTTAAGAGGGGAAATTTTTAGATTTTAAGTATGTTACTAGAATAAAATTCCTTTTTAAAAACCTTAGGACTGTACAGCACAAAATGAACCCTAATGTAAACTATGGCTTATAGTTAATAGTACAATGATAATATTCTTTCGTCAATTTTAACAAAGGTAACATACTAATGCAAAGTGTTAATAATAGGGAAAACTGTCTTGTGGGGGTGGGGTGGGTATATGGGAACTGTATTTTCTGCATGATTTTCCTGTAAAGTTCTAACTTCTCTAGCATAAAAAAATAATAAATGAGGATATAAATGACTGGTGATTTGTAGCAATAGTTGGCCTGTTAGGCTCATTTTCTCTATAATAATAATGCTTCGTATGTTTCAATATAGTTTTTTAGTTTTCACATTATACATTTAATACTGCCTAAGACTGCATAGCTACTGAGTGGCAAATCCAGACTTAAGACTTGAGTCTCCTGTCTCAAAACTTCAGAGCTTCAGTGCTTTTTTGATAATTCAAACCTCCAGTATTTTTCTGGTTTATTGAGGAGTCTCAATGCATTGGAGTCATAAACATGAATATCTAAATATATGTCTTCTAGTTGTTCTTGCCCTTCTTAATGACTAAACTGTTAACAACTAAACTGTCAAGAAGAAGATAGTTATTGCATTCCTACTCCCTGCAATCACTGTTCTAGGCACTGTAGGTTTAAACATGAGCCCATCTGTGCCATAAAGGAACTTAAACTCATATAGGAGAAATAAGCCAAGTAACCCAGATGTCAGCTAAGGTCACCCTGTTCCTTAAAATTTAAACAACATTGGCTAATGCTCTCTTTCCTGAATTCAGCAGGTAGGTCAATCCTTTCACTAAAGTGTTCTCTATATACCAGAGACAGAAGTTTTTATTGCTACTAAAGGTTCTAAGTTACTTGCTTTTCCTAAATCTGTAATTTATTCTACTCTCATATCTCCGGAATGTTCTCTTGTCTTTGTCCTTCACTAACCATGACAACTAATTCAGCCTTTTTCCCTTGATTTCTCTCAAAACCACTAACACAAGGCACTTATGTATAAAACACTTTTCTGATGGTTTGAGGTATAAACTCAGAAATTCAAATAACTTCCAATTCTCACCATGACATGTATCTTACATTGGTGTTCTACCAACAACAATGGGCAATACATGCTCAAAAAATGCTTTAAAGGCATTGGAGAACAACTAGCATAGGCAGAACTTGAAGAACTCTGAGGGAAGGGGTGTCTCATAAAGAGAGAACACAGAAAATTGAGCAGAAGCAATATTTGAAGAAATATTGGTCAAAAAAATTCAAAGCTAACAAGAATTTTCCAAATCTAACTATAGAACCATAAAGCTCTATGAAACTGAAGCCTGATAAGTTCTCAGAGAACTACATCTAAGTCTATCATAAGCTGAAAACCAAAAATAAACACACACACAAACAGGCAGAGCTGAAAAATACATTTTGTCTTCAGAAGAATACAGTAGTTCCATAGCCACATAAATTTCAGGCCCAAATACATTCACTGGTAATTTCTGTCAACAATTTATGAAAGAAATAATACTAACATTACACAAATTCTTCCAGTGAATAGAAAGAACACTTGTATGTGGCCAGTACAACTTTGATACTAAAAACTGATAAGAACATTACAAAGAAATAAAATTATAGGCCAATCGCATGAACAAATATATATTTTTTTAAATCCCAGATAAAGCACTAGCAAATCAATTTCAGTGATATGTGAAAAAAAGTAATACATCATGAATAAGAGTGATTTATTCCATGAAGGCAAGGTTGGCATAACATTTAAAAGTCAATTAATTTAATTATTTTGATAAAAGTTATTATTTTAAAAACTTGATAAACTACTCATAGAAGGGAATGTTCTTAATCTGATGTACAGTATATATAAAAAAAACTAGAATGAACATCACATTAAATGGTAAGTCATTGAAAACTTTCCTCTTCAGATGAGAATTGAGACAACAATGCCCCCTATTATCATTTTATCACCATTGTTCTTAAGGTCCTAGCCAGCACAATAAAGTTTTTAAAAGGCTATAAAGATAACATGATTGTAAATGTAGAAAAGCAAATGAGTCAATAAAGAAACTATTAGAATTAATAAATGCATTTAGGAAAGTCACTCAATTCAAGATTAATATTAAAAAGTACTTGTATTTTTTATACACTAGGAACAAAAATTAGGAAAAAAAAAAAGGAAAAAAGAAACAAACACCATATATGTGAGCATGGGAATATCTCAACTACTGAAAATAAATCTAATGAAAGATGTATAAGACTTCTACACAGAAATCCAAAGTATTTCTGAGAGAAATTTTAAAAGGCATATATAAGGAGGGGTATACTACGTTCATGGACTGGAAATTTTCATATTTTTAAGTGGTCAGTTATTCCAAAATGGAAATATAGATTTGATGCAACTTTAGTCAAGATCACAGCAGGGATTTTAGGGGGGAAAAGTTGACAAACTGAATCTCAAGTTTATATTGAAAATGCAAAATTCTAAAAATAACTAAGATAATCTTGTCTTTCTACTTTCTTATCCTAACAGGTATTAAGAATTAATATACAAGTCTTTTCATATGCTGTTGGATTTGATATGTAAGTATTTTGTTGAGAATTTTTCCATCTATGTTCATTACAGAGATTGAGCTGTAATTTTATTTTATTTTTTTTTAAAGATTTATTTATTTATTTATTTATCCCCCCCCTTGCTGCTTGTGTTTGCTGTGTCCGTTTGCTGTGTGTTTCTTCTGTGTCTGCTTATCTTCCCCTTGCTGGGAGATCTTGCTGCATCAGCCCACCACACCGCGCAGGCCGGCCTGCCCTCACAAGGAGGCCCCGGGAAGCGAACCCGGGGCCTCCCACATGGTAAACGGGAGCTCCATCGACTGAGCCACACCCGCTTCCTAATTTTATTTTCTTGTAGTGTCTTATCTAGCTTTGGTATTAGGGTGATGTTGACTTCATAAATTGTTTTGGGTAATTTTCCCTCTTCAATATTTTGGAAGAGGTTAAACAGGATTGGTATTAATTCTTTTTGAAATGCTTGGTAGAATTCACCTGTGAAGCCATCTGATCCTGGACTGTTCATTGCTGGGAGATTTTTGATCAACCTCTTTAAATGTGATTGGTTTGTTAAGTTCTTGTATTTCTTGTAGCATCAGTGTAGGTTGTTTGTGCATTTCTAGGAATTTATCTGTTTCATCTAGGTTGTTTAGTTTGTCAATTTTATTGATCTTCTCAAAGAACCAGCTTTTGGTTTTGTTGATTTTCTCTATTGTTTTTTTCATTGTTGTTCTCAATTTCATTTATTTCTGCTCTAATCTTTATTATTTCTTTCCTTCTGCTTACTTTGGGAATGGTTTGCTGTTCTTTTTCTAGTTTCTTCAGTTGTCCAATTAGATCTTTGATTTTAGCTTTTTCTTCTTTTTTAATATAGATATTTAGGGCTATAAATCTCCCTCTCTAGACTGCCTTTGCTGTATCCCATACGTTTTGATAAGCTGTGTTCTCATTTTCATTTGTCTCAATATATTTACTGATTTCACTTGCAATTTCTTCTTTGACCCATTGGTTATTCAGAAGTACATTGTTTAGCCTCATTTGGGAATTTACCTCCTTCCTAACTATTATTGATTTCTAGTTTCATTCCATTAAAATCTGAAAAGGTGCTTTGTGTACTTTCTATCTTTTTATATTTATTGAGCTCTGCATTGTAATATAACATGTGGTCTATCCTGGAGAAAAATCCATGGGCACTTGAGAAGAATGCATAATCTGCCGAATTTGGTTGCAATGTTCTCTATATGTCTGTTAGGTCTAACTCATTTATCAAATTGTTCAAGTTCTCTGTTTCCTTGTTGATCTTCTGTTTAGTTGTTCTATCTAATTTACACATCACATCC
The DNA here is from genome assembly GCA_029593785.1 of Cabassous unicinctus. Classification (NCBI taxonomy): domain Eukaryota; kingdom Metazoa; phylum Chordata; class Mammalia; order Cingulata; family Chlamyphoridae; genus Cabassous; species Cabassous unicinctus. Next base: position 14,753 of record JAQZBX010057896.1, read on the forward strand.
AAGTGGGATTTTTTCCTGGTATGCAAGACTGATTCAACATAAGAAAATCAATCAGTAACATACAACACATTAACAAATTGAAGGAAAAAAACCATATGATCATACTGATCGATGCAGAAAAGGCATTTGACAAAATCCAGCATCCTTTCTTGATAAAAAATTCTTTGAAAGATATGAATAGGAGGAAAATTCCTGAATACGATAAAAGGCATATATGAAAAACCCACAGCTTACATCGTACTCAATGGGGAAAGGTTGAAAGCTTTCCCTTTAAGATGGGGAACAAGATAAGGATGTCCACAAACGGCCTGATTTTAAAAGTGGGCAAAAGACTTGAATAGACATTTGTCCAAAGAAGAAATACAAATGGCAAAAAAAACACATGAAAAAATGTTCATCATCACTAGTCATTAGGGAAATGTAAATCAAAACTGCAATGAGATATCATTTCACACCTATTAGAATGTCCACTATCAAAAAGACAGAAACCTACAAGTGTTGGAGAGGATGTGGAGAGATATGAACACTTATTCACTGTCTGTAGGAATGTAGAATGGTACAGCCATTGTGGAGGACTGTTTGGCAGTTCCTAAGGAAGTTGAATATAGATTTTCCACATGACCCTGCAATACCACTACTGCATATATACCCAGAAGAACTGAGAGCAGTGCAACGAACAGACGCCTGCACACCAATGTTCATCGCGGCATTATTCATGATCGCCAAAAGTTGGAAACAGTGCAGGTGTCCATCAACCGATGAATGGATAAACAAACTGGTGTAGTCACATGATGGAATATTATGCAGCTGTAAGAAGAAATGAAGTCGTAAAGCATATGAGAACATGGATGAACCTGGAGGACATTATGGAAGGAAATGCTAAATTTCAGTTAGAAATTATTAAAATAAACATATAATCTTTTCATATCCAAGTTCAAGGAATCCCTGCTCTAAGTGAAAAAAGTATTGATGGGATAGTTATTTAGAAGAGAAGAGATGTCCAATCCTCTTCACACTGTTAATTGCAGGTCTTTTTGTGCTATAGCCAGGGAAGAGGGTGTGCCTGTGGCTTCTTCCTCCTTTCACTATCAAATAGATGGTCTAGCTTGATCATCACAATTTGTAATTAATTCTGAATAGGACATTTGTCCAATGGAATTTTTTCCATTACATATTGCTTGGTCTACTGTCATTTCTCCACTTTATTACCCAAAACAATTTCTCACTGTGGAAAAATATTTCACTGCTCAACTGCCCTGGCAGCTTTGAGAGCTTTGGGAGTTCTTTCCAATGATGCCTTGACTAATTTAGTTAGTACACAGTTTGACTTAATAAAGCCACATTAGAGCATTTATCAGGTATCCTCAGATGGAACTGGCCAGGGAAAGTAGGATAGGAAAAGATATTTTACATTTTAACTAGCATGTTATACTCTTTCTTTAGGATAGAAGCAAATTTTCCTTTTTATACAGGGTCTTCCATGAGTGTTCTTTCCTATTGAGCTAATGTTGGCAATCCAACAATAAAAAGAGGATGAGAAGTATATGTATGCAGTTCTTTCCAGTGAAATAAGAGAAAAGTCTTTTGGAGCTTCAGGGAAAGTTTTCCTCAATCTTAAAAGGGCAGCCAAGGGTAGGTTGTATCCTCTGCCTTTGATATTGTTGTCTGAGAGTCTGATGCTCAGAGCTGCTGTAGCCATCTTACAGCCATAAAAGGTGATCCTGAGGACAGAAGCCAACATGTGGGGTGGCAGTGTAGAAATGGAAAGAATCTGAGTCCTTGCTAAAGTAACTTAGTTGCTAAATTAACCAACTTAGATTTATTTTTATGATATATTTGATTAGTGATATAGCAGTTCACATAGAAACCCCTATCACTTTTAGCTGAAAAAAATCTCACTAAATCAAGATGGAACACTTTGTTTATGAATAATATGACTTGTAAGTATGGCAAGCCTTATGTATTTAAAGATAAGTGATTCATAAATTGCTTTTCATGCAAACATGAAAATATGTTCTATTTCTTGTGTACAATAGAAGTAGATATGAAGCATACCCATCATATTTCTTTTAAACTTGAAAGCTCAGTAATGTTGTACATTTACATTTTCAGTTTTTCCATAATGGAGATAATGGAAATGAAGAGAAGAGGTAGATTTTCCCAGCAGATTTTCACTGGGAGAAAAGTGAATGATTGAGAGATCTTGATGAGGTCAAGTAAAATGTATACTAACAGGGAAGAAGAGAATTTTCTAGTTATTCTAATACCTAACACTAAGCAGTATGTGCCATAAAGGCAGGGCCTGATTCTGTTATGTTAGAATTCCTTTCCCAGCCCTACATAACCACTAATCTAATTTCATCTTTATAAATTGATTTATATTTACATTTTATATATATGGAATATACAATATGTAGTATTTTGTGTCTAGTTTTTTCACTTAGCATAATGTTTTTTTGTCTGATATTAACATCTTTTAGTATTAACATACATTTGTTCAGCTTCAATGAAAAAATGGTCTTATAAATGCAATTTTGCCCATATTTCACATGAGGTTTTACTATGCTATACAGTTCCATGTTACATTTTTTAGCTTTCCTTTTAGTAATATACATGACCTTAGAGTTTCCCTTTAAACCACTTTCATACCCACATAATAGTACTGTTAGTTACAAACATTATGTTGGTCTTTGACCTTTTCTATTCATTTCCAAAGATTAACACACATAGTTTTTACCAATTCTGCACAAGTGAACCCTCAGCTTTCCATTCTCTGATTTTCTGGTGACCCATTTTCAAATTAGTAACTCCATGAGCGAGAGAGTGGCTTGCTGCACTCAACATAATGTCCTCCAGTTTCATCCATGTTGTCATATGCCTTACAACTACATTTCTTCTTACAGCTGCACAATTTTCCATCGTGTGAATACACCACAGTTTGTTTATCCATTCATCGGTTGATGGGCACCTGGTTTGTTTCCAACTTTTGGCAATCGTGAATAACACCGCGATGAACATCAATGTGCAGGCGTCTGTTCTATTCACTGCTCTCAGTTCTTCTGGGTTTATATGCATTGCAGGGTCATGTAGGAAATCTATATTC
>JAQZBX010057897.1:0-17856 GCA_029593785.1 Cabassous unicinctus
TGAACTTTAAGACCTGTTACAGCTCTGTTCGATGCGGCGCTTCCTTCTGCTGAGTGTCACTCACCAGCAAAGGAATGAGATGGGTGCTTGCGGCTGAGCTTCTTCGATTCTTCTTTTCTTCTTTCCTTCGTTCACCAACACCGTTGAACTTCGTGACCGATTGATCACGGCTTTAGGAATGAGAGGGCCCTCCTCATTCAATGTGGTGCTTCCTTTCACTGGATGTCACTCGGGCCGCATGTTGGGCGCCACTTGTCCCGGCCCGTGGGACAAATCAACGGAGACTCCAAGCTATCCAGCGAAGGAATGAGACATAGACATGGGTAAAGGGATAACTGTGCACTTTATTCTGCTAACATGGCTTCTCTGCAGCTTCTACTACTGCACGGGTTACAATCAGCTCCTTTTATAAGCAGGGATGGGGGAAGTGCATCAAAGCTTAGGTGTCAATACATGATTGGGTGATTTGAACTGCTAGGCGTGGCAGAGACGGTTAATGTTCGCGCGCGCGCGAACATAGTGGCGTGAACACAGTGGCGCGAATACTCAAGAGGAAGAAGAAGGAGGAAACAAGGAAGGAGAAGGCAGAGATGGCCATGATAGTTATATTCATACGACCTTGCCCCCAACAGATCATAATGGAATAAAGTTGGGAATCAATAAGAGGTGAGAAAAGAAATAATTTACATATATATGGAAATTAACACACTTTTAAATAATCAGTGGATCAAAAAATTTCAAGAGAAATCAATAAATATGTCGAGACAAATGAAGATGAGAACACAACTTATCAGAACATAAGGGTTGCATTGAAGGCATTGCTGAGAGGGAACTTTATAGCTTTCAGTGTGTACATTTAAAAAGAAAGAAGGGCTAAAATCATTGACCTAACTACACATGGAATAAATAGAAGAAGAACAACAAACTAATCCCAAAGCAAGTAGAAGGAATGAAATAAGAAAGATCAGGGCAGAAATAAATGAAATTAAGAAAAAATAATAGAATTTAAAAAATAAACCCTTAACTAGATTGACAAAGAAAAAAAGAGAAGATGCAAATAAAGGAAATAAAAAATGAAAATTGGGCATTACTACTGACCTCACAGAAATAAAAGCGATCAGAAGAGGATAATATGAGCAACTGCATTCCAAAAAACTAAACAATGTAGACAAAATGGAAAAGTTCCTAGGCACTTAAAAACAACCTACACTGACCCTAAAAGAAATAGAAGACCTCAACAAAGCAATCACAAGTAAAGAGATTAGAACAGTGTCATCAATCAACTACCCAAAATGAAAACCCCATGAGCAGATGGTTTCACTGGTGAGTCTATGAAGTATTCAAAGAAGATTTAATATGAATCTTATTAAAGCTCTTCCTAACGATTGAACACAAAGGAATACATCCAGAAGCATTCTATGCAGTCAATATGACCCTAATACCAAAGCCAGATAAAGATATTATGAAAAAAGAAAATTATAGATCCATTTCTCTAATGAATACAGATGCAAAATTATTCAACAAAAATTGCTAATTGAATCCAACAGCACATTAAAAAAATGATTCATCATCTCAAGTGGGTTTTATACCAGGAATGCAAGGATTGTTGCACAACAAGAAAATCAAACACCATGATACACCACATTAATATATCAAAGAAGAAAAATCATATGATCCTATCAATTGACACAGAAAAGGCATTTGGGAAAATGTAACATCTTTTCTTGATAAAAATTCTACAAAATGTAGGAATTGAAGGAAACTTTCTCAACATGATAAAGGCCATATATGAAAACCCACAGATAACATTGTACTTGATATTGAAAAAAATGAAAGTTTTCTTGTTGAGATCAGGCACAAGACAAGAATGGCCACTGTCACAATCATTGTTCAATATAATGCTACAGGTTCTAGCTAGAGCAATCAGGCCAGAAAAGGAGAAAAAGGCATCTAAATTAGAAAGGAAGAAGTAAAACTTTTGCTATTCACAGAGGATATGATTCTCTATGATTCTCTATCTAGGAAGTCCCATAAAATCTGCAACAAAGCTGACAGAGCAAATAAATGATTTCAACAGAATGTCAGTATATGAGATCAATATGAAAAAAATCAGTGTTGTTACTATACAATTGTAATGCACAATCTGAAGAGGAAGGCAGGAAAAAAATTCCATTTACTAAAGCAATGAAAGAATAAAATATTTAGGAATAAAATTCACCAAGGTTGTAAAGCACTTGTATTTAGAAAACTACAATTAATTGTTAAAAGGAATTTAAAAGAAATGGAAATAGTTAGAAGAACATTCCTTTCTCATGATTTGGAAGACTAAATATCATTAAGATTTCAATTCTACCCAAAATGATATACAGATTCCATGCAATCCCAATAAAAATTCCACCCGCATTTTTTAAACAAATGGATAACACAATTATCAAATTTATATGGAAGGATAAGAGGCCCTGAATATTCAGAAACATCTTTAGAAGAAAAAGCAAAGTTGGAAGGTTAACACTTTTGGATTTTAAAGCATATTTCCTGGCTACAGTGGTAAAAACAGAATGGTGTTGGCATAAAGATAAACACATAGGTCAATGGGACCAAATTTTTATTTTTATTTTAACAAATCAATTTTATTGATACATATTAATCCAAATTGATGATTCAGAAACAGACCCTCACATCTATGGTCAAGTGTTTTTTGACAAGCTTGTCAACCGCCCCCCCCAGCTGTTTATTCAAGTGATTCTGGGGAAGCTGGATATCCACAGCCAAGAAAAGAAAGAGGACCCCTATCTCATGCCTTATACAAAAATTAACTCAAAATAGATCAATGACCTAAATATAAAAGCAAGAACCATAAAGCTCCCAGAAGAAAATACAGGAAAACATCTACAAAACCTGGTGGTAGGTGGTACATTCTTCAACTGTACTGCAAAAGCACAAGCAATAAAAGAAAACAAGGAGGTTAGACCAACAGAGAAATTGCCAATCAGCCGGAGCACCAGCCCTGTGGGTGACCGCAGTGACAATGGCAGTGTTTCACAATGAGTTGGGGATTGAAAACATCCAATATGACAAGGACTCAGAGATGTATTTCTACCCCTGCCCATGTAAAGATAACTTCTCCATCACCAAGGAAGATTTGGGAATGGGGAAGACATGGCAACATATCCTACCTACTGTCTCATTATAAAAGCTATTTTTGACAAAGATCAGTTTATATTATGTGTGGAGCAATAATCCCAACACCTTACACCAACAAGGAATTGATTAAATGCTGCAGATGGTCTTAAGAATCTAAACTCAAACAGTTGGGAATGAGCTGAGATGGAAAAATCAAATTCAAAGTTACAGACCTCCTCACAAGGACAATCTTTTTGTGATTTGTCTTCTAGAACAGAGTTTGGATTCTTTCTCTCAACTGTCACATTCACCTTCAATTAAAGGAGCAATGCACAGCATGACATACCAGGATTTCATGGAAAAAAAACTTTAAATTGCAAGTGTTTTCAATATTCCATCCAATTTTTTAAAAAAGATAATTTCAAAACAGTACTTTTCCCCCCAGCTGTATCATTTTTGTATCTTAAACTTAATTAATTCAGAATTTGATAACAGAATCATCTACCTCAAAGTGATTTGTATTCCTTGACAAAAAAAAAGGGCCTGTGTTTTTACTTGGTTATTATGATTATTAAAATTAGTCCTTCCTTTGAAATTTGATATCATCTTTGCTATTCTAAACTTAAGAAAATTAGTTGTCTTGTTAGTACTGCATTTCCAGTTCCCACACCAGACCAGTCTCCTCTTTGTTAGACTATTCATGTTCTGTTAAACAAGCTTCTTCTCTCATGCTTCATGCATTGAATGCTAGCTGTGGAATTAAAGAGGAAATACAGTGAGGTTATAATATCTCCAGAGCTAAAAAGTTTCTAAGTAAGAAAAAAAAGTAAAAAAGTGAAATGTTCAAAGAATATCGAGTTCCTTTTCAATATTCTGTATGTTTCTTGAAAATCAGGACAAGGTAAAAAGACAAGTAGCTGAGGGAAGCAAAATTAATAACAGAATGAGAGGAGCCAAACATGTCAACTTAGTAAATGGGATGCTTGAATGATTTTGTCAGATCAGAGCAAATAGCATTTCTATATCTGGGTTTTGTTTGTTTCTTTTTAGAAAAGGCTAATGAAATTGCACTCTGGATTCAGTTAATGTTCAGTCTTTATGGCTGGAGGTGATGCTTTCAGCTTGATTGCCATATCATGGTGTTACTCCTTAAAGGTGAAGCCTCTACAGGGTTTGCCTATGGGGACACATCTAATGTGCCATAACATGCAGCCAAAGCAGACATGCAGTCTTACAGAGAAACGGTGCCCCAAAGAAAAATAAATATGTAAAGATAGGCCATTAATCTTCCTTTGCATTGGTGATGAGAAGTAGCATAAAATTAGAATCACTTACATGGAAATTTAAAATTCTCTTTTATACATGCAACTTTCCTGTGTTTATATGAAGTTGAAAACATGAACCAATGCCTGGCAGGTGGTTTGGGAAATGGCTCCTGCAATTAAGTAGAAAAAATGCCTTGCTAGAATTTGAACATTCTATTACTTATTGATAAATGTGCTACACATACTCACTGGGGGTTAAATTAAAACAAGTGTGTAGCCTTCTGCTGGCCTGCAGCATGGCTATATGCAGCTATTAGGCTGAGATGAAATAAATCACCATAGTACATCATGGAGTATCACATAGCATGTTCTTCATGTGCTGAGAAATCTCATTGCAATGTAGGACGTTGACACCCTTGAAATAATCCATAACTGTTTTGCAAAAGCTGGTCTCAGAACCAGTGATTTTCCAAATTGACAGAGCAGGATCCATGATAACTGACTGAAGTGAACTGTCCCAAATTCAAATGGTGATGGGTTTGTAGATGTTGATGCCATGTGAGTGCCCTCTCCTGCTGTTGAATTTCAAACAAGAACAGACACCCTTGACATAGGTCTATTATGAGCACAGAAGGACAAGAAGAAAAGCTGCCAACATCAGAACATGCAAGAAGAAAAGAAAACTGCACTGACAATCAATGATCCATGATAACCTACTATAATGTGAATAATTTTGTTTCCAAACCAGCTAAATCATTAATTTGTTTGTGAACCAAAAAAGAACCATCAGGATTCAATCCTATGTTAAACAGAAAGTAAAACCAGGGTCATTTTATATATGACTGTGTGATGCGTGTGCCCTATTTAGCCAAATAGACATTTCTGGAGAATTCAAAGAACCTACTTGTAGTCCAGGCTCTGCCTCTTAGTAGCTTGTAATCTTTGACAATGCCAGTGGATTCCTAATCTTTGACAATGCCAGTGGATTCCTTATCTGTTGGATAATCACTTATTATCCAATTAAGTGATTGGATCAGATGTTTTCTGAACTGTCAGTTCAGTTGCAAGAACTGAAATGGCATAAGAAAACTTATAAACTCAAATTACCTAAATCATGAATTACAGAGGAAGAGACTTTTTTCCTCAAAAAGTTGGATTTGAAAATTATAAAGACAACTGTTTAAATGTTTCTACATACACTTGAGTGTTCATTACCAGAAAATTTCCTTGGAAACTGCCCAACATTTTTTGTAACTGTACATATTAATTTATTACTGTGATAAACTATCTGTATGCTAAATATGGTCAGAAAATTTTTAAAAAAGAAAACATGGATAAATGGGACCTCTTCAAAGTTAAACACTTTTGTTATTCAAAGAACTTCACAAAGAAAGTGGAAAGGAAGCCCACTCAATGGGAGAAACTATTTGGAAACCACATTTCTCATAAGTGTTTGATTTCCATTCTATATAAAGAGATCGTACAACTCAACAATAAAAGGGAATCAATGCAATTAAAAAATGGGCAAAAGGTTTAAATAGACATTTCTCCAAAGAGGAAATACAAATGGCCAAAAAGGACATGAAAAAATGTTCCATATCACTAGTTATTAGGGAAATACAATTTAAAATGACAGTGAGATATTATCTTACACCGCACAGAATGACAATTATTAGAAAGACAGAAAACCATAAATGCTGGAGAGGATGTGGAGAAATAGGAGCACTCCTTCATTATTGGTGGGATTGTAAAATGGTGCAGCCTCTGTGGAGGGTTCCTCGGGAAGCTAAATATAGAGCTGCCACATTATCCAGCAATTCCTCTATTAGGAATATATCCAGAAGAACTGAAAAGGGTGACAAAAACAGACATCTGCATACCTATGTTCATAGTGATGTTATTCACATTGCCAAATGATGGATACAACCCAAGTATCCATCAACCAATGAATGGTAAACAAAATGTGGTATATACATATGATGGAATACTATGCTGCAGTAAAAAGAAATGAAATTGGGACACATATGATAACATGGATGAATCTTGAAGACATTATGCTAAGTGAAGTAAGCTAGACACAAAAGGATAAAGATTGCATGGTCTCACTAAATGAACTAAAAACAAAGAATAAATGCATGTAGTTAAAACCTAGAATATAGGTTATTTGGAAATAAGTGGAGGGCTGAGAAGGACTACTGATGCTTAATAAATGTAAAAGTTCTAATTAACTTTACTGTAAAAGTGTGGAAATGGATAGAGTCAATGGTAACACATTATAGTGAGTAGCAGTGGGTTTATAAATGGGATTGAGACTGAAAAGGGAGCCGAGGGATGTAAATGTCAGTTGAAGAAAACTAGAGGATAATCTAGGGACTGAATAACACAGTGAACCCAGAGGTGGAAAAGAATTGTGGTTTTTGGTAAAAATGCAAGAGTCTCCACTATTGCAGGGTGGTGGGAATGTAGAGAAGCATGAGAAAAACACAGCTGGTCTGACCTATGGACTGTGGTTAACAGCAATACCACAATATTCTTGCATCATTGTCAAAGATGTACTGTGTTCATAATGGGGGGTTATGGAAAAAGTGTGCCAAATGTACGTTATGGACCATAGTTGATGGTAATAGTGTGATGATATTAGCTCATAATCTGTAACAAATATTCCAGCACAGTGTCATGTGTTGGTGAAAGGCTGTTGTATAGAAATTCTACACATGTGCATGATTATTTTATAAGTTTACAACCTCTGTAATAAAAATATATTTAAAAAATAGGGTAGGTTGAGAGGAAAATACACCAAATGTAAGATACAGGCTGTAGTTAGTAATAATATTTTGATGATGCTCTTTCATAGTTGTAACAAATTATTCATAACAATGCAAGTTGTTATTGGTGAGGTGATGTATGTTTCCCCTGAAGCTGTTATGCATTTTTATTTTGTAAGTTCACAACTTTTACTATACACTTATTGCTTATGTGTATTCATGTATGAATGCTATACATCAATAAAAATTAAAAATGTTTTTTATGTATTTAGAGATTGTATAAAATTCTCAAAGACTTAATGTTTTAATTCTCCATATTATGTCTTGTTACTGATCTGCATGGGAATAGTATTGTTAGTTACAGTTCTACTTATTCTTAGAAGAATGTTAAATTTAATGAAAACAACCAAATTTCTTTATGAATTATCCTGTTTTCTCTGATGCATCTCTAAAAGAGCATGTGGTCCTCTCATCATCAACAAAAAGGGAATTTAAAAGTGAAGCATGGGATTCTATATGTTATGTTCTACCTGTTGATTAACATAATACTGGTAAAAATGTAAAATTAAAATGAAACAAAACTTCTGCAATTGTCTGTGGTTAATGACCACAATACAAATTGTCAAATGTATGTATAAACAGCTTTACTTAAAATATTCACAAGGGAATTAAGGTCTGGATTGTAAGCTCTTGCAACAGTCACATTTATTCCAGTGCTTTAATTATTATTTCTAAATAGTGAGATGGCCTTACTCTTTTTGTATAACATAATAGCTCCCTAGATCTTTAAGTGACACTATGACCGTAGAAACTCAGAGCTAAATTTTTCCGGCAATAAAGGTGCTAAAGAAGCAGCATTAATTCTAAAAGACCTCCCAATTAAAGAAGCTAAAGAAGGAATCTGACTCCAAATAAAAGGTAAATGGGTTAATCTAGTTAAAGGCTAAGGTGATTCTAAAAACAAAGGAATAAATTAATATTATTGGTATGTTATAACTTACCAAAAAGGACAAATTAATTTTGTTGAGAAAATTTTTAAATTTCTTTGCTGCACTATGTAGTTTAACCTGTATGGTAAGTTTATTTGAACAGTCTACCTAACATGGAGCCTAAATAGGAAATGAAATTATGACATTTGTTACAGAACTAATAGAATACTTATTTACATTATGTTATCAGTGTCCCAGAAGGAGAAGAGAATGGAAAAGGGGCAGTAAGAATATGTGAGGAAATAATGACTGAAAACTTGATAATTTCACCAAGAAGAAATAAGTGTAGTAAATATTTATGCACACCTAACCAGGGTACCTCAAATTCATGCGGCACACACTGGCAAAACTTAAGGGAAAAATAGATATATTGATAATAACAGTTGCAGACTTCAATACACAACCCTCAGTATTGGAGAGAACATCTGGACAGAGGCTAAATAAGGAAAAAGATAGCTTAGATAATTTGAAAAATGAACTAAACCTAACAAACATTTATAGAACAATAAAAACCAATGCAGCAAGATACACATTTTTTTTCAAGTGCTTATGAGTACTTCTCCAGGATAGGCCATATGTTGGGAAACAAAAGAGGACTCAATATTTAAAAGATCAAAATTACACAGAATACTTTCTCTGATCATAATGGAATGAAGCTGGAAATAAAAAACTTACAGAAAAAATGGAAAATTCACAAATATATGGAGATGAAACAACACACTTAATCAGTGTGTTAAAGAAGAAATTGTAAGAGAAATCAGTAAATATGTAAAAAAAATTAAAATGAGTACACAAAATAGCAAAATCTATGTAATACAGGAAAGGCAGTGCTGAGAGGGAGAATTATAGCCCTCAATTCTTACATTTAAAAAGAAAAGCCAAAATAGAAGACATAATTACATGCCTGAACACACTAGAAAAAGAACAGCAAGCAAATCACAGATCATGTTGAAGGGAAAAAATGAAGATCAGAGCAGGAATAAATGAAATTGAGAACAAAATAACAATAGAGAGAATCAACAAAACCAACATTTGTTTCATTGAAAAGTTCAACAAAATTGACAAACCCTTATAGACTAACAAAGTAGAGAGAAGATGCAAATAAATAAACTCAAAAATATAAGGGGAATGTTATTAGTGATCCTACAGAAATAAAACAGATCTTGAGGATACTGTGAATGACTGTATGCCAATGAACTAGACAACAGAGATGAAATGGACAAATTAATAGAAACACACTATGCAGTTTGAGATTATTTATTAATTCCATAAAGAGAGACTATGTTTGTAAACTGATCTGTTCCTCTGGGCATGATACCCTTTGATTGTATTAGATTCAACTGAGGTGACTGTGATTAAATTATAATAAGATTAGGGTTTTGATTAGACCATGTCATTAGGACAATTCAGTTTGAGCCCCACCCCCTTTGTGGACACTCAATCAAGGAGAACACAGAAGTAGATACACAGAGAAGATACCCAGAGGAAGAGAGACAGCTCCATAGACATGGCAGAAGCCCCAGGAAGAGAGATGATCCATTCAACTGATAGTTTACATCTGACCTTGTGAAGAAAATAGAGCAGCTGAGCCCAGAAAGAAACAAGTCCTGGGAAGAGAGATGAGCCCTATGCCAGCCTTCAGCTGAGATTTGAAGAAGCTGGACCCACCAACCCTTAAGAGGGAAGAGGAAGACTGAATCTGGACAGACATCACCTGCCATTTTGCTTTGATATATGGCAATAGAGTTTGGTAAGGAAATAATATTGAGTTGGATTCTTTATGGCCTTGTAATTGTAAGCTTTTACCACATATAAATACCTTTTATAAAAGCAAACATATTTCTTGTACTTTGCATCACCACCCATTTGGCTGACTAATACAAAATTTGGTGCCGAGAAGTGGAGTGGTCCAGCTTTTGAATTACCAAAAATGCTGGAATGGATTTATAAAAGAGTAAAGGGTGTTTTTTTGGAGGAATTGTGAGATGCTTGATAGAAAATGCATAGATTTCTTTGAAGAGACTGTTGGCAGGAATATGGACACTAAAGAGACTTTTAATGAGGCCTCAGAAGTAAATGATGAAACTATTATTGGAATCTGGAGGAAAGGCAATCCGTGTTTTAAAGCTGCAGATGGACTCCTGATGTTGTATGGTAGGCAGAATTTGAAAACTACAAGCTTGGACATTTAGCAAAGGAGATTTCCCAACTAAATGTGGAAAATGCAGCATGGCTTCTTCTTGCATATTATAACAAAATGTCAGCGGAAAAAGATAAGCAGGTAACTGGGTTTGGGGGCACAAATAAAATAGAAACTGATTCCAGAAATTCCAAGCTTCTGGAAACCAAGCCCCTAGATGAAAGTGCCCCATTTTAGGACTTAACTAAACTTAAACTTGTAAATTAGGATTGAAAATGCAGTTATTCGGTAAAGACTTGTGTAAAATCCTACTGCCTGATGGCTTGGACACCTGCTTTCAGCATGCTAAACCAACAAGTTTTTTGCTAGAGCTGTATGAACAAAACTTCTGTCAGCCTGGACTAAAAGGGACATGGAAGAGAGAGATGAAAGGGAAAATGGCTCTAAGGGGAAAACCATGGAAGCTGAGGTCTGGAATTAAGACTTCTCCTTGGGCTAAAAGAGGAACCCAAACATGTATACAGAGAGGATATGTTTGCCCCAGCAGTTGAAGAGGGTGGATATTCCAGCCCACTCTTCAAGGATAGTTTTGCCACCCCAGGCTACAGAGAGGGTGGAGCACATTCCCCAAGGGTTGGGGAGAATGAGGTTGACACCCCATAGTTCTGAGAGGGGTGGGCCTGTCCCCCATAGATTAGGGAATGCCCAGTCAGCAACTCATTGTTCTAGGAGAGTTGGACCTGTACACCAGAAATTAGGGAGAATGTTGCCTCTACCTCACTGTACTAAATTGGTTGAGATTCTGCCACAGAGATTAGGTGAAGTGTGGCCATCATCCCAATGTTCTTGAAAGGTACTTATTTGTGGTAAAAGCTTCCAGTTACAAGGCCCTAAAGACTCAAACTCAAGGTTACTTCTTTACCAAACTCTGTTGCCATGTGTTCAAGCAAGATGGCAGGCAATATCTGTGAGGGTTCAGCCTTCCTCTTCCCTCTTAAGACTCCATGGCTCCATGGGTCCAGCATCTTCCCATCTCAACTGTAGGGCAAAGGGCTCATCTCTCTTCCTGGGAAGCATAAGTTACTTCGCTCACCAAAGTCTGTTGTCACATATTGGAGCAAGATGGCTGCCAGCATCTGCAAGGGTTCAGGCTTCCTGGGCTTCTCGCTTCCAAGGGCTTGTTTCTCTTTGGGCTCAGCTCCTCTGCTCTTTCCACAAGGCCAGCTGTAGACTTTCAGGCAAGTGGCTCATCTCTCTTCCACAGGCCTCTGCTGTGTCCAACTGTGCCTTCTCTCCTTCCTCACATGTCTACTTCTCTATGTGTTTACTTCCCAGGCTCCAGGAACAAAACTCCAAACTCCCTTCTCTGCAGTGCATTGTCTCTGTGAGCCATGGTGGGTGGGGACTCAACATCCTACTAACGTGGCCCCATCAAATCCTTAATCATAATTTAATCAAGTTAAAGTGAAACCTCGGAATCAAATATAATCTAATATGCCCAGAGGAAAAGACCAGTTTACAAATGTAATCCAGGATCAATTTTTGGATTTCATAAATAATATCAAACTGCTACAGATACTAAAAACTTTTGTGGGGAAAAACTAAAAACATCAACACAAGATGTTAAAGGAAAACCTAAATAATTAAAGTGATACCATGTTTTTGAGAAATAGTAATTTCAGGATAAAATTTTTGTAAAAATTCATCTATAAATGCCACATAAGTCCAAACAGAATTTCAAAATTTTTCTAAATGAAAGTGACAAGGTGATTGTATATTTGGGGATGTGGAATAACCCAGCGCATAAAGAACCATGCCAGCCCTGAAGAAATGTATATTAAGACCACTGTATGAAGTAAACTTGATCAATGAATAATATTTATCATTAATAGATATAACAAGATAGAGTATCTAGAAATAGATATACACAACAATGAAAATTAATTTTCTTAAAGTGAATGAAGTTTTGTTTGTTTGTTTGCTTTGTATTTTTTTGTTCTCTTTGCAGCCAACATTCCTATTTATAAAACATAATGTTACCTTTATAGTTAAGGATAATCCTTGTACTTTAATAATGTATATATTACTTGTAGAAAGGAAAATTGCCTTTACAATCAGATATTTGAAAAGTACAACTAGGAAGTTGTTTAAATTGGGGTGGGGAGAGTCAGAGGGTAAATTACAGTTTCCTTAAAGGAAAAAGGGGGAAAAAAAGAAAGAAAAATGACTGTGTCTCCTCCTGTCACTCTGCAGTTTTTCCAGCTCTTTATTCTGTATTTTTCCAACCCTTAATTCCTCACACACATTGTTATTTTGCATGAAGAAGGAGGGTCTTTTTTTTTCTATATACACTGATTTTCTACTTTCTAGAGAAGAAGCCACCCCTGGTAGTTAAAAAATAAATTTCAATTTTCCCTTCAAATAGTGGAGAGAGGCCCGTTGTTGCAGTAAAGTTGGCATCCCATATTTATCCATTCTCCATTCTGTCTGCTGAAAAAATTTTAAGGTATAGACTCTGCAAGTGTCAATATCTAAAGAAAGTTAATCTACAGCTGCATTTCTAAGTATTAAGAAATACTGCTGCAAATATTGCTGTAATTGCTACCAAAAACTAACATTCATTATATGAAAAATCCATTCAACAAGGTGCTATGTACTTAATGTGTTGAATCACTAAATCCTTAAGAGAATCTTATGAGATGAAGAGTTATTTTTCACAATTAAAAAAAATTAAATAAGTAACTCAAGCTTTCCCAGGTGTGAAATGGCAAAACTAAGATTCAAACTCAGGTTGCCTGGGCCATAAACAATTACTTCAACATTTTATCATTCAATTCACATTTCCTTTCAGTCTCTGAGATGATTGAGAACAATAATTATGGGGCTTGGGACTCATCTCAGTAGTACTGAGCTTATACCTTAGCATTCCCTTATACAACTAAATGCTGTAAAGTTCCTTTATGTCAGTGACTAGATAGTGGGAACTGATACAGATCTCAGAATTTGAAAAAGAAATCATGTTTTCACTATAGGTTGGGGAAATTAAAGTTGTTTTCTTCTTTTTTTTTGTAATGAAAGATTTTCCAACAATGATTACATATGTCCTAATTGGTTTCATCACAGTCAATTGTATACCCTCACTTCATCTTTTTAATTTAAAATAAATCAGTCTTATTGGAAAAGAAGTAATTGGCTATTCAAAATCCTCCTGAGATTGGGGTTTATCCTGAGATAATGTCCCACTTGTAACAAAGTAGAAGAGAAATATGCATCTCTTATAAAGCTTATTTCTAAAACCTGGAGGGAAAAGCTGTTAACATCTTGAACAAAAAATATTTTACAGTTCAAAATTCTAGATGGCACTAAGGTAGGTCACCAATTCCCTAAAGTTTCAACAAACTCTTGGGAATATAGCAATGATAATAGATCACCCTTGGATTAAAGGCATCTTTGATGAACCTGTGGGTTGAACTTGTGTTGAACTTCAGTCTTTGTGTATGTAAGTGGGTGAGGGGAGAGGGAGAGGGTGGTGGTAGCATAGATTTGAGTTGACCTTACCTATGGCATTTTCAAAAAAATGCTCCCCAATTTTTTTTGCACCTTATAGCCATGAGAGGTGAGCTGACTATGACTATTTTAGAATTTGGGGGAATCCAATGGTCTAATTAATTCCATGTGTCAGTAAACTGAACCTCAGAATCTATGAGCATATAGCACATACTTACCCACAGTGTAGTTGATTATTTTGTGTTTGTTCTTATATATACCAACTCAGAGAACTTAGGCTTTTACAGCTAGATATTGAATTATTTGAAAAAATAATATGGTTAACAATAATACATATTAGATAATGTAAACACTTTGATGCATCTACAATATAATAAATCCTCTAAAATATGCTATGATAACTTAGTTTAATACTGTTTTCAACCTAATGATATACCACTACACTACTTAAACAGGAAAAAAAATTGAAGCATGGAGAAGTTCAATGACTTATACAAGATTAAATGTCAGTCCTGATGTTAAACTCGGGTGTGTCTAATTCTAATTTCTGTATGCTTGACCACCACAGCACAATGCCATTTGAAAAGAAGAGAGATTGAATTGAGTGCATTTAGCAAGAATTTCTCTCTCTTCTACATATATTCTACCCAATGTGAAATAAAAATCCATTCATGGCAACCTATTAAAAATAGCAGCTTTGTTAAGAGAGATTTTCATATGAATCAGTGAAGACAATCTTGTTTCATGAGATTGCTCTGAGCTCAGAGGGACTGAGATGAATCAAATATAAGTGAAATTGTTCTCTTATTCTGCATTTAACTGCTGAACCCATAAATATAAAGATAAATATAAACATAAAACATAAACATAAACATTAAACCTCACAAACGTGGGGATTTAAGGAAACCCCATAAACATAAAACATAAGTATAAACATAAAACCCCATAAACATGGGGATTTAAAGAATAAAAATGGGCTTTGATCTAAAGAAATTTATAAGTGGTTTATCAAGATAAGATTCACATTCATTAAAATGATTAATGGACTTGTCACTGGTTGATCTTGTGAATGTGACTTAGCCTCCTTGTCTGAAAAATAAGCATGCAGATAAGATAAATGCTGAGGTTCCTTTCTGAATTAACATGTAAAATTAAATAACCTGTCATACAATCTTGAAAAAAGCAGAAAATATTTCAATGTAATAGGCACTAGAGTATTTTGATTAATAAGTGGGAGCAAGAGTCATTCTATGTAAAATTGGGCACCTTAAATGGTCACCTTAATTACATTCTCTGTGCTCCGGTTTTCTCAACTGTCAAAACAGAAATAACTATAACTACTTTACAGGATAATTATGGGATTAAACAAAATGTTTTATATTAAGTGCTTGGCAAATATCTTGACAAATTTTCCATTATTTTTAGACATTATTTATTTTATTCATCATCTACATCATCATCATCAATAAGATAACTAAGTATTTTGTCACAGTATAACAGAGTTGTACTTGATTTAAAAACCCAAATGAAAACTAGTTAAGAAAAGGAAAAATTAGAATTTGCCTTTTTCGTTATGTTGTTGTGATGGTTTTGTTGGTAGTCATAGTGGTTGTAGTGGTGGTGATTTTCTATTTCTGTTTGGTGAAATTTTGTGAGGTTGTTAATTTTTATTTGTTCATGTTTTTGTTGTTTCCAGTGAGGAAATAAAACATGTTTTGTTAAACATGTCTAATTTTAGTAATTTATATAAAAAATCTCTAAACAAATATAGAAGCTTGCTAAACAAATATAAAATCTCCAATTATGGAGCTTTAAAATGTATAAGACTCATTAATTTCAAAGGACAGCCTTTCATAATTAACAGAGTAGGTACCATTCCTAACTTTATAAATGAGGAGATGATGACATAAAGATGAAATGATTTGGAGTAGTAAGACAGAATTAGACCAGAGACTTCAGATTCTTACTTACTTTCTTCCTATTCTTCCAAGCTATGGCCTCTCTTGTGCTAGTGATACCAAATACAAACCAGATAAGCAGGCAAATGTGATGAACTGGATATCTCAGTGCATAGTGTTTCTTTATAATAAAAAAGATGTTGCTGATACTAACTCACTAGATGGACTCCTTGGGCGTCAATAACAAATAATCTTGTAAATTTGGTATATTTGGAGTACTTAATTATTCTTTAATGTTAAATATTTAGTTATAGGTTTGATGAAAATGACATCAAGGAAACCTTTTTCATACTGGTTATGCAACTATCTACATATTTCAAAGCTATTTAATGAAGACTTACATGTTTCTTATGAAGTGGTAGTTACATAAATATTTAACAAATATTTACTCACTTAATCCTTTCACCATCAGAGAGTTGTTAAATAACTTTACAAATGTCACATGACCAGTAAGTCACAAAACCAAGATTTGAACCCATTCATCTCTTGCAACACAGCCACACTTTTAATTCTTAAGTTAAGCTACCTCCCTAAATCCCAGATTTTCTACTATATGTTTATTTTGATTATCTGAGGGAATTTTTTTCCCAGAAATTTTCTTACTTTATTTTCCTTAACATGAAAGAATATGTCTTTAAGGTTGGAAAAATGGAGATTTTCCTCCAAAGATTCTGCCAATTCTTATAATTTTACCATGTCTCATAAACTGAGCTTCAGTCATCTACTTTCAAACTGAAAGTAACTAATATCATTTCCTAATGCACACAACTTCTAAAGTTTTCTAATTACCTCCTTTAAAGAAAATTACAAAACAACCAAAAATTAAACCACAGAAAATGCCATGTATATATGATTTTGTTAACTTTCTAGTTGCTTTCTAAGAAGGGAGAATAAAGGTGTTCCTGGTTCTTCCACAAGCCAAGAAAAATCACATCTTCTAATGCCATCTATCTTGGATGGGAAAAGCATGAAAACCAAGAAGATGCTGGAAAGTAATTATACCATGCCAACTGAGTTTATATTTGTTTAGATTCACAGAGTATCTACCTCTCAGAGCCACACTATTACTGGTATTTCTCATAGTATACACATTAACTGTAGTGGGAAATATGGGCTTAATGATTTTAGTTAATATGAATTCAAGCCTTCAAATCCCAATGTATTATTTTCTTAGCGACTTGTCTTTCTTGGACATCAGCTATTCTACAGCAATCACTGCTAAAATGCTGGTGAATTTCTTAGCATCCAAGAAGAGTATCTCTTCCTCTGGCTGTGCAATACAAATGTTTTTCTTTGCTTGTTTTGCTGATGCTGAGTGCCTTATCCTGGCAGAAATGGCATATGACTGCTATGCAGCCATCTGTAACCCACTGCTGTATTCTACACTTATATCTAGGAGAGTCTCTATCACCTTCATTGTGTTGGCATACTTCAGTGGAAGTCTGACTTCACTGGTGCATGTCTGCTTCACACTCAGGCTGCCATTTTGCGACTCCAATCATGTCAATCATTTTTTTCTGTGATATCCCACCTCTCCTGGCTTTATCATGAACAGATACCCATAACAATGAGCTTGTACTCTTTGTCTTGTGTGGCTTCATCCAGAGCAGCACTTTCATAATCATATTTACCTCTTACTTCTACATCCTTCTCACTGTTTTGAGCATCAAGTGCCCAGGAGGCAGAAGTAAACATTCTCCACCTGTGCTTCCCATCTCATAGCAGTCACCTTATTTTATGGGACCCTCCTGTTTATGTACTTATGTCCTATAATTAGTTATTCTCTAGACACTGATAAGGTGGTTGCAGTGTTATATACAGTTGTCTTTCCTATGTTTAACCCAATAATCTGCAGCTTCAGAAACAGGATCTGTTAAATGCAGTAAAAAAACCATTAGAAAGAAACTGTACATTTCAAATGAATTAGAATTTAAATAATTTCAAACATACAAGGCCTTCTGTTCCCTTCCAGTCTCATCATGAACAACTACCCCACATTTACCTCAGGCTTCAACTATTTTAAGTTTATCATCATTTGCCAGAAGTAAAGAGACCTTTTCATCATCAAAGTCATAAAATGCTGTGTCCCCATTTTCCAGGAATATTCTA